>JBAIZZ010000099.1:593562-693283 GCA_037355905.1 Heliconius aoede | reverse complement strand
GACGTTATAAACACAGACTTCAGTAAAGCTTTTGATCGAGTTGATATACCTTTGTTGTTAAATAAAATAAGGTTAAACAATCTCAATGGCATATCGCCGAAATGGTACGAGAGTTACTTAACTGAAAGATCTCAAATTGTGAAATACAAAGACAACCGTTCTCGTATCATCTCTGTTACATCTGGTGTACCACAAGGCTCGCACTTAGGTCCTGTGCTGTTTAACATTTACATTAATGATATCGGCCTAGCATTTAGTAATTCGTCCTTTCTGTTATACGCTGACGATTGTAAATTTTGGCGCGAAATAAGAGAACCGAACGATCACTTGTTACTTGAAGCTGATTGGTCCGAACTACAACTATGGTGTGATAGTAATAAATTGTCATTGAATAAGGATAAATGTGCGCTCTTTCGTTGTGGCAGAACGCAAAATGAAGATGTATTCGATTATCATATACAAGGTCAACCATTGGTAAGATCAGCTTTTGTAAAAGATCTTGGAATTCTGATCGACCCGAAGCTTGATTTTCATTTACACATCGATCATGTTGTCAACAGCGCGTTGAAAATGTTAGGTTTTATCAAAAGGCAGACTTATAATTTTAAAACTATTCAGCCAATTATCACATTATATAACTCGTTTGTAAAATCGAAATTGATGTACTGCTCAACTGTATGGTCACCATTCACTGACGAGTACTCAAAACGTTTGGAAACCGTACAACACAAATTTTTTGCTTATCTTGCCTTCAAACTTAAATTACAAAATCCATTGTTTACTCACGACTATCGAGAAATATCTACTTTGTCTAATTTACCATCACTTGAATCTGCGAGAATTTTTCATGATTTATTATTCTTATATAAAATCCGCTCTGGTCAAATCAAATGTGATGAATTATCAGATAAGTTTGTTATATACAACGGTACTTATGACACTAGGTACAATGCTCTGTTTGTAGAGCAATTTTGTAGAACAAATTATTTATATCACTCGGCGATTCCTAGATTAACTAGATTCGGAAACAGATTCTTAACCGAAGAAATACTTGGACACAACATCTCTACTGTAAAAAATGAACTTGTTGACATTCTACAATTTAACTAGACACTACGAGATTTGAGATGTACTTTATGTTACCAGTATGCCATTTGTAAATTACTTTATACTTTTTGGGCCTATGGCCTGTTGTAAATCTCAAATAAATAAATAAATAAATTACTATATTTAAACGGTTTAATTCGTATTAAATCTTAAATAACAATAATAACAACCTTTACCGTTTGTATATCAACTTATTTATAAGAATAAGTCGAAAGAAAGTAAGGCCCCACCCCTCCCTTGAATATGATAGCGGCACTAAAAGAGAGACTACCCCAGGAGGGTACCAGCGCCTCCGGCGCTGGAGAATCCCTCCCTGAGTCAAGCTCAGGCTGCCCTACGAATTCTGGGGAGGGCACAGTACCGCGCATTCAAAATAATTTTAGACAAGGCAAACGAGGCGTACGCTCCGCGGCAACCCCTACCACGCTTAACGTGGACTTTTGCAACATCAGGGGTCTTCATTCCAACTTAAATGCCGTCCACCACCATCTCGAGACGGCACGGCCGGCCTTGTTATTCCTGACGGAGACTCAAATTGCCCGTCCAAGCGACACAGCCTATCTTCAATACCCCGGCTACAAAATAGAGCATAACTTTTTACCTCATGCCGGGGTCGCTGTGTTCGTAAGGGAGGACCTGAGTTTCCGTCGTCTTTCTAATTTTGAAGGTCAGGACCTGTCAACAATCTGGCTCCGCGTTGACTCGAACGATCGTGTCCGACTCTACGCATGCCTTTACAGGTCCCACAGTGGTAATGCAGAAACGGATCGGCTCATGGAGCACATTCAATCGGCTATTGACGATATGCTCTCACAGATCCCCTCCGCTGAGGTCGTGGTACTTGGTGATTTTAATGCGCATAATGCCAGTTGGCTTGGCTCACGCACCACCGACCACGCGGGGAGAGCTGCATTTGACCTTGCTTTGGCGAACGGATTGTCCCAATTGGTTGAGTCGCCAACGCGACTCCCGGACGTGGATAACCACAATGCCTCTTTACTGGACCTTCTGCTGACTTCACATCCGGAACAGTACCAGGTTCTGGTCGAAGCCCCTTTGGGATCTTCAGACCACTGTTTGGTACGGAGTGCTGTGCCCATTAAGCGCTGCAGTTGCAGAACACCCGCAACTCGTCGCGTCTGGCACTACAAGTCGGCAGATTGGGATGGGATGCGTACATTTTACTCATCCTATCCCTGGGGGCCGGTTTGCTTCTCTTCTGATGATCCTAGTACCTGCGCCGCTGCTGTTGCGGATGTGGTTCTGCAGGGCATGGAACTTTTTATTCCAAGCACTGTAGTGCCAATCGGTGGCAAATCACAGCCATGGTTTGATAGACCTTGCAAACTTGCTGCCTCTAGCAAACGCGAGGCATATCAAATCTGGGCTAAAGCAATGGTAACTAAGGATCCGAAGGTGACAACCTTAAAGAAGAAGTATAACCGAGCCTCTAGGTACTTTAAGTGGCAAATTGCCAGAGCGAGGTCCGACCATATCGCCAAAATTGGTGAGAAGCTTGAGAGTTATCCGTCCGGAACTCACGAGTTTTGGGCCCTCTCAAAGGCTGCACTTGGCAACTTTAGCCAGCCTTCGCTTCCGCCATTACGCACGGGAAATGACATCTTGGTCCACACGGCTAAAGAGAAAGCCGACCTTCTGGGCGCTCTCTTTGCCTCGAACTCGACTTTGGATGATCAGGGGACAACGCCGCCGACCATCCCGCGGTGCCAGAGCTCAATGCCTGAGGTTAAGTTCAACCAAACAGCCGTCAGACGAGCTCTGTCCTCTTTGGACATCCACAAGTCGAGCGGGCCAGATGGCATCTCTCCGTTAGTGCTCCGTTGTTGTGCTCCCGAGCTGTCACCGGTGCTAACGCGTTTGTTTCGGCACTCTTACTCAGTTGGCGTAGTCCCGAACACATGGAAGAGCGCTCTTATCCACCCGATCCCGAAGAAAGGCGATGGCTCCGATCCTTCCAACTACAGGCCTATTGCTATTACCTCCCTACTCTCAAAAGTCATGGAGAGCATTATCAATAGTCAGCTCTTGGCTTATCTAGAGGATCACCGTTTGATTAATGACCGTCAATATGGCTTCCGCCATGGTCGCTCAACCGGTGATCTTCTGGTTTACCTCACCCATCGCTGGGCTGCGGCTATTGAAAGCAAGGGAGAGGGCCTGGCAGTTAGCTTGGACATGGCGAAGGCCTTTGATCGAGTGTGGCACGGGGCGCTCCTTGCTAAACTTCCTATGGGCTTCCCGAGAATTTATGCAAGTGGATCGCCAGCTTTCTCACTGGACGCAGCATCAAGGTCGCTGTCGACGGTTTTTGCTCTAAAAATATGCCCGTGAACGCTGGCGTTCCCCAAGGCTGCGTGCTGTCCCCTACGCTGTTTCTTCTGCATATCAATGATATGTTGGAGGATTCTAACATTCATTGCTATGCAGATGATAGCACAGTGGACGCTGTTTACTCCGGCCGCGCAAGTCTTTCTCGGGAAAACGTCGATCAGTGCCGAAATAAACTTGTGTCTTCAGTTGAGGCATCCCTCGGGAATATCTCCTCATGGGGTGAACGGAACTTAGTTCAATTCAATCCCAAGAAGACACAAGTTTGCGCGTTAACCACTTAAAAAACCCCATTTGTCGTATCACCAGTCTTTCAAAACACTCCCCTTAAAGCCGCTGCCAGTATCAGCATATTGGGCCTTAATGCTTCGAATGATTGCCAGTATCGCGATCATCTGGACAGCAAGGCCAAGTTGGCCTCGAAGAAACTTGGGGTTATCAGCAGAGCGAGACGGTACTTCACGCCAAAACACCGATTGGACCTATATAGGGCCCAGGTTAGGCCTCATATGGAGTACTGTTCTCATCTCTGGGCTGGTGCACCCCAGTATCAGCTTGAACCATTTGATCGCATACAACGCAGAGCCGTTCGAGTTATTGGGGACCCAAGGAGCTGTGAAAGGCTTGATACTTTGGCTCTGCGTAGAGACGTCTCCTCGCTGTGCGTTCTCTACCGCATTTATCATGGGGAGTGTTCTGAAGAACTATTTGACCTGTTACCCGCCGCCGAATTTTCTAACCGTACAATACGTCATAAGCTGAAATATCATCCACTCCACCTGGATACGTGGCACTCCACTACTGTACGGTTTCGTAGGAACTTCCTTCCACGCGCCACGGAACTGTGGAATGGCCTACCCGCGGCGGTATTTCCGGGTCGATACGACATGGGTACCTTCAAAAAGCGCGTTTACCTCCTCCTTAAAGGCCGGCAACGCACCTGCAGCTCCTCTGGTGTTGCACGGGGTCGTGGGCGGCGGTGATCACTTACCATCAGGTGACCCGTGCGCTCGTTTGCCTTGTCCTTTTCCATAAAAAAAAAAGGCCGTCGTAGCGCAGTGGCACAAGGGTGCGACTGTAACGCGACGGTCATGGGTTCGAGGAAGTGAAATATTTATTTACGTTTAATCTCTGGTGTCGAGGCAAAGCGCGGTGTTGAGTTCTGCTACTCAACACGCAATGCCTTCAGAATTGCAGAAAGTGGGGAACGGTGTGTCTTAACACTAGGTTCCCTCTGCCTACCCTGCTGTGTGCGGGATACAGCGTGAAGCTGAAAAATATAAGAATAAGTCAATACGGCATTTTGTGACAAAAAAAAATAATTAGAAATTGTATGGTAATTTTTTATAAATAACATTGAAGTGTTTATCTGTGGAAAAATACAAACAAACTAAACAAAATTTTTAAATTTTGTCTGTCTTTCTGTTTGTCCGGGTTAATCTCAGAACAACCGATGTTAGGATTATGCAGCAAGACATAGGCTTATTTTTATACCGGGATTGCAGGGATTGAAATGGGCAAAACCGCAATTGCTAAGCGCGTGCACCTAAATAAACTAAACACTTTTCTATTAAATACGATAATTTTAGCAATCAAAATCAAATAAAATCCCAGAGACAAGAGAGAAAATCACTAATTATCACAAAAGTTACAATCGAGGCGTCGAAAATAAAGTAGACACTAGTATAAAAAAATAGTAACAAGGTAGTGATTGCGATTAACCATCTATTCACTTAATGTTAGTGGGTGTTATATTTATTTTATTTACTTAATTTTATGCATTAAAAAATAAATTAATTGAAAGAGGAGTACATCTCCTTCTCTATATACACTATAACTGTGACAATTTAAATACTTCCCGGTCGACATAGTTGTAATTAAAAAAAAATCGTTTTTCCTTTCCATATTTTAAGCATTATAACTACAATCAGCGTACAAATGGTCCCAATGAGCCGGACACTGCAAGAAATATTTAGCGCAGGCAGTTTGGAACCTGAGTCGGTATTGATCTGGAGACACCACTGTTGGTTGACCGGAGCCTAAATTCTTTTTTACAAGATGTTCCAGCTTTTTATCCCACGTGAATGTTCTTATATAATCTGTGGAGGATAACATAAATCATCATTGAAAATGGCAACGTGTACAAATTTATGTTTATGTTAAGTTTGGCTGTATATCATTTGCAATACAGTTTTCACATTTCCGTAGATAAAGAGTTTACATTAAATGAAATAGAGATATCTTATAAATAACGTGAAGCTAAAAATATTTCAATATATAATATTTATATTTAAATTATATTTATATTTTGTTTCATTTGTGTCACTAAAAGTAGAGTAAAAATATCTTTGAAAATAAACTTTTTTTTGCTTCACGCTGTATCTACACAACAGGGTAGGGAGTCCAGCATCGAAACACTCCGTTCTCCATTTTCCGGCCAATTCTATTAAGTGGCAGAACTAAATATCGCGCGCTCTACACCAGTTAGGAAATGGAAGTGAAGAAATAAGCATTTCATTGGGAGAATCGAGTGGGAATCAAACCACTCAAGCTACCACTTTGTAGGCGGTTTAGTAATGCTTGTATCTCTGCGCCACCATTGGTCGTAACTTCATTATAAAAATTTCAAATCAATAAAAAATTTAACGAATAAAATATATATTTTTTTACACTGTCACTCATCCTGGGATATCATCAATAATTGCAACTTTTTATGTTTTTACTCCGTGGTCACATATATTTTTCTTTTCTTGTGCAGTGTATAGTGCCAACTTCATCTTCCACGTTTGATAAATGGACCACAAAAATTAAATATTAAGAGTGAAATATGTAATGTTGCTGTCAGTGCAAGAGGCGTAAGGATGTGGCCGCCGTTGCACCTACACTGTAACTGTGTGTATGTCTGTGTGTGCGTGTGTATTACCAATGATGCCGAGCACGAGCAGTCCGTCGTGCACGCCGAGCAGCAGTGAGTAGTCCATGACGGCGTTGTCGGCCAGGAAGCGCGTGTCACGTTCCACGCCGCCGCAAAGAGCGCGCGCGCCCGAGCCTCGTACCGCCAGCTGGCGCTCCCAGCGGGCTGGAAGCCAGAGGAAAACTATTGTTAAAGAACACTTAGCAACCAACGTAGCGTTTTGTCTTGTTACCAAAGCAAAGAAATTATATAATTAATTCACGAGTGAGAATCGAATAATCAACCAACGCTAATTAAATCAGTTCACGCTGTATCCCGCACACAGCAAAGTAGACAAAGAGAATATAGTTAGAAGAAACTCCGTTCCCCACTTTCCGCTGACTTTTTCGAGGTATTGCGTCTTGAGTGGCGGAACTAAACGCCGATTTTTTGCCTTGATGCCAGAGAGAAGAATTGAAAATATTAAGAAATAATACATCATTCCCTCGAGTGGGGATCGAACCCCCAACCATCGCGTTACAGTCACACCCTTGTGCGACTGCGCCACGATGGCCTCATTAAACATACAAAACAAAAATATAAAGAAAAAAAAAAACAACTCACACTTCAACAAGTGATCGTCGAGCAACACCGCATCAGGCGAGTGCACCGGTGCATTATTCAATGGCCGCGGTTTACTAATCCCTTTTAAATCGTATCTGGTTCCGTCAACACTGGTGCCGTACCATACGTGCTCGGTCACCAGCACCCCGCTACCAGCGCCTCCTACGCTGAACACACCTAATATGCGAGCTGAAAATATAAAAAAAATGTTACCCTAGTTTAATATTAGGCAATCTATATGTGCCAGGTTTTGTTTTGTGTTGTTGTATTGAAATTTAACCGCGCTTTTAATTAATCGTATTGGAAGAATGATACTAATTTTTCATCAATCATTTCTCAATCGTCGTGAAAATCTTGAAAAATAGATAATCAAACTTTCAGTCATTATGACTAAATGACAGCGCCTTCTACGATGAACTCTCCTCATATACGTATGAATAGAATATAGAAATAAAAGAATAGAATATAGAAATAAAATATATGTAAGAATAGAAGTCAAGTTCAATATTAAAAATGATTCCCTTCTTAATGTGGAACTTGCCAAATAATTGACAATAAAATTGGGGCCAGATACATTATCACTTACTTTAATAATTTATGAACTTATATAGAAGTTATCGCATTTTATTTATCTTGTATAATTTTCTTAAGTTCCATATTCTTTTTTATAAATATAAATTTGGTTCCTACAAAGGAATGATATATCTTAAAAAAACATTTGATTTTCTTAACTATTTGAATTTCTTAATTTTCCGTCACTAATTTCGACGTGACGATACGCAACATAAAGAAATATAATGACATTAACTAAACTTTCTAAAATGAGTTCTTTATAGAACTTACCAAGTAAGCTCGGCAGTTTCTTCTGTCGACAATTAGTAACATAGTTGAAGTAGTGCGGCGCGAACTCTAAGAACTGCTGCCACTCCGGCTTCGTCATCTCTTTTAGAACATATCTGTCATCTGCGATAGAATATTTAATTTTAACAACACGTTGTGTAGACCCCGTGTAGAGCCAAGTAGGGAAAGGTGGTGGTAACGTTCTTCGTTCTTAAGCACCGCCGATTTTCTAGACTTTATATTTGGAAACGGCGAATTTTGTCTTGTTACTTGTGCGAGGAATAAAAAATATTTTGTTTCGTGCAGTGAGGATTGAACCCGCAATCGTTAATTAATTTAAAACAATTCTATTCAACCAAAAAATACTTAGAAGTTGCGCAGCATCCGTACACACTTTTGAACACAATTGAAAAGAATTAGACAAAAAAAAATTGTTGCCACATACACGATACGATCATTAATAGTATGTATTGTTATATAATAAATAATATTAAAGGACAATTAACAATTAGTGAAGATTTAGTTTTAGAACCTTTAGTTTTACAAAATGTGGAGCCCGACTTCCCCCCTCTGGCCGCCCATGGCACGCAGTGCGCCAGCGACCGTATAAAACCTTCTTCTATTTCACACAAGCCTTTATCTAAAAAATATTTAAATTGTATAATTAAAAAAGACAACAATTTAAATATAGAAAGAAATCTATTTTATTATATTCAATTAACACTTCTCTATTTTTCGAATATCAAGTGCTGCTGCTGCTGCAACGGATGCGAGGTAGAACACAGGGTTAACTTTATTCAAACCAATCAAAAAGTAATTTAAATAATTAAATAGTAATTTAAATTATAAGTACAATCAATAAATAAAAAGTTTCTTAAAGCTACCACTTATAACATAACCGTATAAATTTGAAGCACGCTGTATATACTGGCAGTTGGTACTCACTATCCTTGTCCCGGGCGGTGACGTCATCGCAACACTTGGCCTCCTCAAAGTACGCGCGTGTGTCCTCGCTGTACTCGAGCGGGGACAGCAGCATGTGACGCAGCTTGTGGAACTGGGACGCGTAGTACACACGGCAGAGCAGACCATCCTGTGGTAACGGGTTCAATTTTTTTTTAAACGTTTTTAGTGTTATTCACATATTATACACCTACATTTAGAATAGAAAAATACTTATTAAGAAAACGTAAAATGTGTGTTTCGCGTGATCATAAATATTATCTGTTAAATTATTATTTAAAACATATTATTCGGAGGATGATAAAGCTCCTGTATACACAACACTCCTTTTTCGGTAATAAATAAACTTAAAACGAAATATATACTACCTTTAGCAATACTTCAATGTGTTCATTGCTTTTTGCTTTCGCCTTGTCGCCGTCAGCTTTCTCTTTCACCGAACTGGTGTTCTCACTATCTTCGAAGTCGCTGTGACTTCTGAAATGTAAAATGTATCAATAAAATCAACATTGGACAGAACATATTTTTTTTAGGTTTTTGTTTTTAGTTCAAAAAACAATATTATAAACCCGAATTAAAAATACTCTAACCAGTGATAAGCTAATTAGTTGCTTTTTTAATGTTAATGGTACAACTTAATGATTACATAAATTGGCAGCTATCCTGCATGTGATTCAATAGACATTAAATCCTTGTAGTGGTAAACAGAATATATCCGGAATTTTATAAATACAAAATTGACGTTTATATTACTTATACTAGAATTACTATATATATTATATACTAGAATTCTATACTATATGAAGTAACATACAAATCAATTTTTTGGTGCTCAATAGACTGTTAACAGCTTACAGTCTGAGTCAACGATATGAGGTACTTGCAGTTAAAGCACAATAGAATATTAAATTTTAACAAAACTTTCTAACTATCTTGATTGGATGGACTTAAATACAATCCAAGTATCTGCTCTCTTAGAAATTAAATACCAAGAGATAAATATATCTAATATTAGTAAGTTAAATAACAGATAAAAACCAAAACAGAATAAAAATTTAAAGAAACCTTTTTGAATCACATATCTCTTCTGTTTAGTTAAAATATAAACAAAAACCAAAAACTAACGCGATGCGCTGGCTCTGCAGCGTCTTCGTGTAGGTGACGGAGGCGAGCGCGGCCGCTATCACGGACCCTATTTCGCCGGCCTTCACCACCACCGGTATCAAACCGCTCGTTATTATCATACCCTCCTGAAATGTAGAGAAACACCCAATTATTTATACAGGCATGCAGGGGCAGTGTAACACTAGAAATGGAACTATAATTATTTTAAATAGCAACAAAGCTAATTCTACAGAAGCTTAACTTTATAATTCAATATTTCAACAGTTTTCTGAATTTCACCTGATTAGAAGGCTGGTTGTTGGAAAGCAGCTGTGATAGGATCTGTTTGACGGTCTTCTTATCACCCTTCTCCTCATCCTCTTCTGTTCCTTCATAATAGGTAAATGATAAAAGAAATATTACATTAAAGTAGGTATAACTCAGATTTTTCCAAAAGTTTTTAGTGAGTACTGACATGTTTGATAAGTCTTACACTACTGTCGTCTCTAAGGCCTAGCGGAAAAAAAATGACTAAGATTTTCTTTCCCACTACTAAAGTAGATCTTTTTGCAAAATTATCTTTGTTCAAAATAATCTTATATTAGAATTGACTAAAAATTAAGAGCTTTAATTTCAGTTACGCTATTTTTGAAATCTGCACTTTTAAATAGACTTTATTACGTGAATTATTTGTGAAATAAAATTATAAAATAATCGATTTTTACTAACCTATGTGTTCTTTTTCAGAGTCCCTTATTAAAGTTTCTGTAAAGAAAAACCAATCAAGTCATTATTGTTATAGTCAATGTGGCAATAAAACTTTATTAATATTTAATTTGTTATATTTACCAGCAGCGTCAATACTAGTTACATCTGACACTTCGTCTGGATCTGATTTATCGTCCGCTGAAAAAAATATATCATACATAATTTGTGTCCGTATACGCGCATTAATTTTGTATATTTCTTATAAATATATTTCTTTTTCAATAATGATGTTGCACATAACATCACTATCACAAGATTTCACATCACTATCACACTTTCAACCACAATGTAGTTATTTACTACGGTACCGTACAGCTTAAAACAAATAGTACCAATTAAAATAAACGTTCATCGTAAAACACAGTTCAAATAAACGTATTTTTATTTATACATTTAAAATGTAGAATATACATATCTTAGGTTCACACAACAACAGATTAGGCAAAGAGAACCTGGGAAACAAGTGTTAAGACACTCCGTTTGCCACAATGTTGCGAATTTAGTGGCGCGCTCTATCTTCTTACCAAAATAAAGAAAACTTTTTTTTTTTTAAGTAGAAATCGAATCCACAACAAGTTGCCTTCACACTCACATACAACCATGTAGCGTAGTGCATTGAAAAGCTAAAAAATGTAAAGGGGAACCAGGGCAGCATATACTTACAAGTGGTTTCGGGGGCGGGCCGGTGTCGATGCGCGTCAGAACTGTCACGTAACATCTTTTCCCCATTAATAATGGCGTCACGGACACTCCATAATTTTCTTACTCGCTCTAAAGAGACAATAGAAACAAAGTGTTAATATTATTACATACTGCAGTTGTAGAGTTCGCTGAATATAAAAAAAAATTGTATGTAGTTTATTGATCTTTGCGCATAGTAGGGTCCCTCACATAGTATCCCAGCTTTAAAACACTCTGTTTCCATTAAGGAACTCAATTTCCCGCTTTTCGGTGACTCTCAAGGCATTGAGTTTTTGGTAATGAAACAAAGCACGAAACTCAACGCTGCATTTTGTTTTATTATGAGAGCCAGGTAATTAAAATATTCTGTCTCTAGTGTCGAGGCAAATCGTGGTATTAAGATCTATCACTCCACTCAGCACGCAATGCCTCCAGAAATAGGCAGAAAATGGGAAACGGAATGTCTTAACACTAGGTTTCCTCTACCTAGTCTGTTTTGTGCGGGAAACAGCGTAGAACTGAAAATGTACTAACCAGAAATTACTAAGAAATTACTAACCAGCAAATGAATTATTATCATCCGTGGTTAACGCCAGATGTATTTGCTCCATATGTTGTTTGAAAACCGCGTAGGCTTTTTCACCGTCGGGCTCTGTTGCATTGCTGAACGCTTCGTGTCCTATATAAAGGATCAATTTAATTTTACATGTACAATAGAAACCCGATTAAGTGGACATGGATTCGTGATTATCCGGACTACCAACCGCTAGCAATAAATTAAATTCCTACGTAATTACATGTATAAGATATTAGCGTACGAAGTTATGTTGGGAAACGTATTTCATAATAACTTCTTAATAAATATTGATTATCGTGGACATACATTTGTTGCTTTTCATAATCACATTAAATTTTGAACTACAAATGACATCCGTATTTCATAATACATTCCATTATCCGGATTTTCGATTATACGAAAGTTTAACGACAATAATTAGATCGATTAATGTAGTTTTTACCGTTTGTATTTCTGTTAATAATACTGTGTTATTAATGTTATTTTTAAATACTTCGTTTAAAATATATTTGAACTGGTCAGTGCGGTTTATCGGCGTCCAAGGAGTGAGAGTTCAAATGCCATTGCGTAGAAAGTTAATATATTTTATATATGAAATATATATAATTACTATATTTTTAAATATTCGTTAATAATATGTGTGTGTGCATGAATAGTGTAATTATGTGTATGTATTCTCGTCTGCATTTTTTCGACATAATTTGTCCCTATATTTAATTGTATTATGTCATAGTAAAACATCTCACCTCTAAGCATAAGATCGTTTAGGTGCGCTATAAGCGCCTCGCGCATGAGTCGCGTGTCGTAGTTGATGGAGATGACGTCGGGAGGCAGCTGCACTGAGTACGTGGCTATCTTGTTGTATCTGTAATGTTAGGTTAGGTTACATATATTAGAATAAAATACCTTATTCTTAACTCTACAGTAAATTTAAATTTCAACGATAAGTGCATAATGTTCCAGTTGTGTATTAAATTGATAATAAGTAGTGACTTTGGAGGTGAAGAGAGTCAACGCGCATTTTACAAATCTCAATTATCAATCAGCAGTAAAGTAGGACGCCTTCAACGCACCTGTAGCCAATGTGGTCCCACACGGGGTCACTTTTAAAAAGCACTCACTTAAAGCAGGCAGTGGTCAGCCGGCTCACAAACGCGTGCGAGTGCGCGTGGTAGGCGTGCGCGCAGTGCGGACGCCGGTAGCGCGGCGCGGAGACGCGCGCGCGTACGTACTGCGCCAGCGAGAGCGACAGCGCCGCGCGGGAGAGGCGCGCGCCCCGCGACACCGCGCCGCAGCGCTCGCAGCGCGACCAAAACATCACCTTGGAGGGCACGCATTGCATAATAGATTACTCATTCCTTTTATACCACTTTTAAATAATCTGTCTGAATTGAGTATGTAGCATTAGTCTCGCGGTGTATTCTGCACTTAGCAGGATGAGCAAAGGAAACTTGGGAATTCCGAAAGCATTACGTGTTAAATGACGGAAAATGACGGAACTCAACGCCGCACTTTACCTTGTTATCGGAAAGAGGAAATGAAAATATTAAGTATTTTATTTCCTCGAATAGGACCCTACAACCTGTCACATGCAAAATCGCATTTTTGTACCACTGCACCTCTACAAGCTTCTCACACTCTTGTGTTAAGAAAATCGACATTAACAAAACGAGTTTTGTTAATGTCGATTTTCTTTACACAAGAGTGTCTTAACACTAGATCTGCTTTTTTCTGATATATGAGCGATATATAACGTGAAGTCAATTTTTTTTTGTATTAACATTTTTTTAAGAAATTTTCAATTATTACCTGTTTACTCTGTTCTTCCTTAACTTTATCCACATTGCTGTGACCGATCGTGTTGCATGTTATAGTTATACAAACATCCTCGTGCACAAATCTATATTAAGAATATAAATAGTTATTTTAAAAAATTAAGCCCAACTATAATACAATTTTTCAATCAACATATTTTAAAGTAAGCGTAAGCAGCTCTATAGTGATGCAGCATGACTGAGTTTGACCAAGCAAAAACGTTCTGGGTTTGAATATATATCAACCTGTAACTATTAACGTTGACGCATGTTAAAACGGCCTATTTAAATTCTAAGATACAATATATTTATAAAATTAACATTTAAAATTCTCTTCTGTTAAATGGCCTAGTTTCACATATATCTTTCATTGTTACTTATTATTGCTAGTCAGTTCTGATGAGAACAGGTGGTGGAAAGTCGTCTTTGAAAGGAAGAGAAGTAAGCTGTCACTATCATTTCTTCTCGAAGAAATAAAATTTATATAATTACTTACTTTCTCTCATGTTGGTTCATAGGTATATGACAATTGGGGGAGGGGCATTTGTTGTCACCATTAAAGCAATACTTCTCGAGGAAGGCTCCTAGAGAAATATCATTGCGACCGTACATCTCCATTGTTACTACCCTGGAATATATTATTTGAATAGAAATAATAAATAAAAATATGAAAAGTTTCAATAAGATAAGCTGTATTTTAAAAAAAATATTGCATTATATAATTTGGAAAGTATTTTTGACATGATTTATTTACAATACCTTTCATTTGCACACACATATGCAGTTTGTTTAGTGATAAATGAGTCAAAATGGCATTTAATGAATTATTAAAATAAAATTAAAATGTATATTTAAATCTATATAAATTTTACTAAATAAAAATAAACTTATCCAAAAAGTAAAAAAAAGACGTCAGCAAATACTTACCAAGGATTCACACAGAAGTCAGGCACATTAGGCGACTTGTTACTATAGCTATATATCAGGACACTTAATCTTTGATGATTTTCCGGTGAAAAGGGATCTAATGGCTCCGGATCTGAGGACTTTGTCTCTTCAGCTTCTACTTTTTTTACTATCGATGGATTGTATTTTGGACATTGGGCTGCGTGTAAGGGAACATTTTTTTTTATTTATAATATTTTTATTTATAATATTTGGTAGTAACTTATTTAAGTAGCTGTTTCTTTTAAAGACTAAGGTTACTATTCGTGTTTTAGTATATAAACAGCTTCACGCTGTACCCCGCACACAGTAGGATAGGCAGAGGGAACCTAGTGTAAAGACACTCCGTTCCTTACTTTCCGCCGAATTTAAGAGTAATTGCGTGTTGAGTGTCGGAACTCAACTTTTGCCGCGCTTTGCTTCAAAACCAGAGCGAAGAAATGTAAATATAATTTTAGATATATATTTCATTTCCTCAAGTGGGGATCGAACCCACGACCATCGCGATACAGTCACACTCTTGTGCCCCTGGGCCACGACGGCCTCGTTATTTTAGTCCATTTATTTATTCATACTTAGAATTGACTAAGCTAATTCAAACTTAGCAAATCAATGGCAAATATGTCTTTATGATGATATTGTTTTTTTAAATTGTTTTAAAAAGATATTGAAAAATAATAAAAAATAAATAGATCAATGTTTTTTTAAAAAACAATTCTAACTCACGTTTATGATTGCCAACAACAGAACATCCGGTAGCACGGAAGTTTGCAAGAGATGCCCTCAAAGCGGGGTCATCTACGGGCGCGGTTATTGGGCGCTCTACGAACTGATGAAGTGTCTGTTTGGAACGCATTTAATTATATATTTATTAAGCTTGACGCTCCATTCTGTTAAATTCGGCAGACCATGGGGAACGGAGTGTCTTAGTACTAGGCTCCCTCTACATGCCTACCATACTATATGCGAGATATAGCATGAAAGCATAAAAGAAAAAATGAGAGAAAATTTTTCTGAAAATTTGGAAATAGATAATAAAAACACTAACCGGCCTCGGGCTCGTCGCAGCCGGCCGGGAATCTTTTCTAGAAGCTCGCGGGGTATGCGGTGGGTGTAGGGGCACGGGCGCGGCGAGGACAGGACGCGCGAGTGGTAAAGTAGGCGCCGGTATCACTATGTTGGGGGACATCGAGAGCACTATATCATCTGTACACCATCTAGGGGGTTAGAGTTAGTTTTTGTTATTATGAAAAAACCAGCTTAATTCCCGGGAGTTTCCCTTAAAGACAGAAAATGTTAGGTTTTATAAAATAACGAAAGTTTGGGTGCGACCGGCTCTTGGATAGACAACAAAGGACTTACAGTTACTTACACTTCATTTCAAAAACTAAATTTATAAATCACCCATCTACTTCAAATATTGAAAAAAAAAGAACATTTATTCTGCAACAATTAGGCTTACCTTTCATTTTGAGTGTCGGCTTTCAATTTAGCTTCTTCTTTGGGCAAAAAGACATCATCTTCAATAGACAGCCTCGATTGTAAAGGGTCACTAAAATCTTTGATCGGCACTCCACAACTCAAATTTTTATCACTATCAGTTTTACGAGAGAATTGCTTAGATTTTTGTAGAGGATCGTCTATTTCAATAGATTTTTCCATATCTTTTTCTTTCAATTGTTCTTCTGTTTCTTGAGTATCTTTTTTATCGACAGTTTTATTTGATTCTTTTTTATTGTTATTAGTACGAGATTCAATCTTATCACTATTTAATGATTTTGTGTCTTTAGACAGATTGGCGTTGTTACCAAAAATAACATCATCAGCCTCAGATGTATCATTACTAGAGTTACCATCCTCATTATTTTGAGAATTTATACGAGTGTTTTTTGTAATATCTTTAACTTCTGATTCATTTTCCACATCATCATCTACAAAAGTCCCAGGTTCAGGTAGAATAGCTTCTATGTCAGCGAGAAATGCTTTTTCCAATTTCCAATTGTAACAAGCTAGTATCATGAATTTAACTAATCTCTTTACTCGAATTAGTTCTTGTAGGGAACCTCCGCGGAGTAATATACAACAACCGAGCTGAGGTTCCGCGCAACCTTCGAGAACCATGAGAGTTTTGCTGGAATCTGGCAAAAAAAGACAATAGCGTTCAAGTATAAATTGTTAATTTTACTTTTATGTTACTGGTGAGGTTTAATATAAATTTTGAAATAATGGAGTGGATTTTTTTGATTCAAATCAAAAAATTCCACTACATCTAGTGTTTGTTAAGTCCTCATGCCCATAACGTTCATATATTTACATTTACAATTAACTAAGAACTGTTTACAAGTCTCTGATCTTGGTGTACCAATCCATTATTTACAATTTTTAAGGCCAGTAAATCCGCTTTAGTTACTCTCGTTGCCCATTTTAACAGTTGATGTCGTACTCCTAAAGCTAGCCCCAAAACCACAAATACTCACAGCTATTAACATAAAACTGTTCACAAGTCCCCAATCTCGGTGTCCCAATTCTTGCATCAATTGAGGCCACTAGATCCGCTTTGGTCGCTCTCGCTGCACGTTTTAAGGCTCTATCCCGAACTCCCAGAGCTAAGGCGACTCCTCGAGCCCGTAACGCGTCTTGCACTGCGCGGGCAGTCGAACCTCGCACTAGTACAACACTCGGTTGCAACGCGGCTATGCGAGCTGCGCACCGCACTAGATATTCTTGTTCCTAGTGAGATTAAAGGTTTATTGAATATAGTACTTACTTTTTCTATTCTATTTTTTCTTTTTCTAGAATTTTTTTATTGGCAAGATTATTTTTCAACGTTACATTAAATTTAACGCATTAAAATAAAAGGTAAGCCAAAAAATATTTTATATTTATTCAGTTATTTATATTTTTTAATTTTGTTAAATATATTTATGTATCCCTAAAAGAAAATGTAAAATAAACATGAATACTTGTTCTTAAAAAATCTTTGTTTTTCACTAATTTTAATAAGTTTTAAAGATTAAGAACCAATCACCTATTTTTGTCTTTTTATACACGATTTTTTCTAGAACCAATCTACCGTATAAAATCGGAATTAGGTAGAAGTAGGTGGACAAATGTCTAAAGAACGTCAAAACGAAAGCCAAACCTGCATCAAAAGTGGTTCCAGAGACATCAACTTTCCTTCCACCCTCTGATAAGTAATAGAACAGTCGAGAAGCAACACCGAGGGATTCTTTATCTTTTTGGGCATTCCCCTAAAAATATATATACAACATTAGTTTTCATTTACACATTAGTTTTATATGTAAAAAATAAAAAATACTATAATTAAAATTGTCGTTACTTATTTTTGTTTGTACTCATTTTTATTTCATTATTAAACATTTCTAAAATAAGACGTCAGAATATCAGTCTTAACTTAAGTTTTAGGCATCAATATAGAAGTAAATACAGTCTGTCTGCAAAAAAATTGTCAAGAATGTATTAAAATAAAATAAAATAATTAACTTACCTATGAGCAACATTCTTAGTAATAACAACGCCGTTCACAAGACAACTGTCGGACATGTTACCGCCCGGCACTTTCTTCACCTGCACGTAGTTGCGCACGTCTATATCACTACTCATCATATCTGGAAAATGACGTAAAAAGCATGGGTTGATGACAGTGTTCGACGCGAAAGGGACCGTAGCATTATCAACTCATATGTATGACATTATAACAACATACCCAGCACGATGCAGTCGGCGGCGCGCACGCACAGCGGGTAGAGCGTGTGCAGCCAGGCAGGCGAGAGCGCGGCGCGCGCCAGCCATTGGCGCACCAGCAAGCGCAAGTGCTCGCAGCCCGACTGCTCTATCGCTTTGCACGCGGGCTTCGTACCCTCTGGAAGAGGTTGAGGCGTGAATGTTCATTACACCATCAGATTTGACCACCTAACACTATTTTTTTATCGTCATATTTGCCCTCACGTCCTCGCACTAAATTCTCTCTGCCTACCCTGCTGTGTCATACGGGATATAAAATCAAACTTGATAAATAATATTGAATCATATTAAAAGTTATCGTATATGAATAAATGTTGTAAAAAATATTTATAAAAGTGTAAAAGGCTATGGAACCTTGTTAAGATTATTAAATAAAATAAGGGAGTTTATGATATCATTAACAAATTGATTCACATTTTAGAAAATTAATAAAAACACAAAATACTCACTTTCTTGATGATCCAAAATAGGGTGATCCTCCTCACTCGATGGCGTTGACGGTGGCTCTATAGAAAAAAAAAGACAATATATATAAAATGTACATCTATACTTATATAATAAAGCGGAAGAGTTTGTTTATTTCTTTGTTTAAACGCTAAGATCTCTTTTTGTTTATTTTGTATCAAAGCTACATTCTTCAGGAGTGCTATAGGCTCTGTAACGTTAACGGGCGCAAGCCTAGACGCTAGTCTTTTCGGCGGGGGGCACCCGCTGCCGATGACATCCTCTCAAGCAGCCACATAGTGCTTGCACTTTCTCAGAATTACGAAAAAAAGTATTCATGATCGAATATCAATCTGTTGGGAAATGCATCATAATAAAAGTATTATAGCTGTTGTGCGAGCGAAACCACGAGTGGGCCACTATTCTCCTTTATAAAATTTAAAAGTTATTATAAGTTTCTGAACTAACCTGTCTTTGTAGCTTTAATTAGCCTGGCTGAACTATTACCCAGGTTTAAATCGAGACAATATGAAGAGATGCTTTCTACCAGCCTGTTGTTACATTCTTCATCTACAAAATTATGTTTAAAAATATATATAAATTAAACAATTTATTACTAATAATGACTGTAGAAAAAGCCAGTCATGGCACAAGCGCCTGACTGTAAATGGGACATGATATGAAAATTAAATTTAATAATAAATTTGATGTACTTAGTATTATTTTATACCTAGCAACTAGAATAGTACAATTCTCTCTCTCTGAGAGATCTCATTCTCAAAAAGTACCTTAAAATATAATAAAATAGTACCATGATAAACACATCAGCTTCACGCTGTATCCCGAACACAGCAGGGTAGGCAGAGGAAATCTAGTGTTAAGACACTCCCTTCCCCACTTTCCGCCGATTTCTGGAGGTATTTGCGTGTTGAGTGGCAGAACTCAACGCCGCCCTAGGCCTCGACATCAGAGCGAAGAAATGGAAATATAAACGTAAATAAATATTTCACTTCCTCGAGTGGGAATCGAACCCACAACCGTCGCGTTACAGTCACACCCTAGTGCCGCTGCGCCACGAATGCATTTTTTTTTATAAACGCATATGATTATTAAAATAGTCCTACTAATCACATTGTTTTAAACATTTAATAAGGGTAGTAGATGTTAAATCCATCCGACAAGCTGCAACTTGTAAAAATCGTTAAAGTCAATATATTCATATTCATATATTATGATCTGTTGAAAACATATGTGACCACATTCACACATTGACTTTTCAAAAGATATAACAAGCTCAAGCTAGAAGTATATGAATTATAATGTAGCTTGATAAGAAAATATAGTTTAAAGGTCAGAGCGCTTGGACGATGCCCAATAGAAAGAATAATATATACACGATCTAAAACACATCATCATCTAAATCTAAAACAAAACACATCATCAATTCATTTAAAATGTGTCATCAAATCAAAGATCTTATTATGTATACAGTATAGTTAGATTTAATAATGTAATTCAGTGACCTGGCGCAGTGTCAGTGCCATCAGCTTGCACGTGCACGGGGCGGTAGAGCGCGTAGTCCGCGAACTGCGGCGGCTCCGTCACGCGCTCCATGCAGCCGGCGTTTAAGAGACTTTGGCAGAACAGTGTAGCTTGCGCCCTAAGGTGAGACAACTTTACTTTATATCAGCTTCACACAGCAGGGTAGGCAGGGGAAACATAGTATTAAGACCCTCTGTTCTCCACTTTCCGCCGAATTTTGGAGGCATTGCGTGTTGAGTGGCGGAACTCAACGCCACGCTTTCCCTCGACACTCAGAATGCCTAAAACAAGTGGGCTATGGAGTGTCTTAATATTAGGTTCGCTCTGCATAGTCTGCTATGCGAGAGATACAGCGTGAAGCTGAAAATAAACTTAGTTAATTATCAGGGGTACGCGCGGACATCCGCGCAGAACGCGTTCATAGGGACGTCTTAGGAGACTTTGACCGTGTTGTGTTGTTTGAGCGAAGAACGAGCGAAGAAATATATTTAAATAATTTATTCACCCGACCTGAGAATCAATCACAAAAGGCCCACATTTACAATCAGATCCTGTGATGTTACCACAAAAAGTTTTAATGCACGGGGTACAGTGCTGAAAAAAGGAAACTCTTAATTATTATGTTTTACCAATTACCTAGTTTTATGTGAAGTATTTTCCATAAGCCACTGCATAATGTCGCATCCTCGCCACACGTTGCTATATCTCACTAGACGATACCTACACGTTGAGATCATTTTGATTATGTCAGCATGTAATAGAAAAATTATTATAGATGTCAATGTAACAACCTAACATCAGACAAGACACTGTCTTGTCACTAGCTAATGTAAATACATATACGTACATGATTATTTTCTAAAACAAGTGTAAAAACTAAATTAAAAGCCAGGACACAGGCACGTTACTGAAAACGCTACAGATTGTATGTTCAATTCCCACTCGTAGAAATGAAATATTTAATATTCTCTTTTCCTCACTCTGGCAACGAGGCAAAATGCGGCGTTGAGTTCCGTCGCTCGTCGTCGTCTTAACGGGAACAAAATCCCTCTGCCTGCTATATATGGAATACATAGTGAAGCGAAAAAAATACGTACCTATGAAGTTGCGTAGGCAATGCGAAATACAACATTCTGTATACATCTTGTAACGCCTCTTTACTGGAAGTTCGCACCTCACACGGCTCTTGTTCGCGTGCGAATATGAAACCCCTGCTTTTGTGGGATTGCAACTGGTTTTCTGGAAACTTTACCTGTTTGGATGGAAAAAGGATATGTACATTTATACATAGGTTATTTAATAGGTTTTAAGTCAATTTTGTTCTATATGGCGAAACACAATGCCGCGCTTTGCCTTGACAACACAGCAAAGAAAAAGAAATTTAAATAAATTTATTTTTTAACTCGGTTATCGGCACTCAGTTATATGGATTTGCGATTATCCGGACTATCAACTGCAATTGTTATTTTATAAAACCAGTACAATGAAACCTAGGAAAATGTATATGTATGTAAATGCGTACGTAATTTATATGTGTATTAACCGTATGATTTTTCTAAATATGTACTTGTAGCTTTTAATAGACATATAACAAGGGAATGTCTCTGACATATTCGGGATACTTACTTGTAAGCTCTCCTGCAATGTTTTCAAATCAGGAGATATGTCACCAGTGAGATCATTTTCACGTAAATACGTAAGAACTACTTTACAGCAATAAGTGCAGACGCGTAGGCCACCAGCGCAGCCGAAAATTTGACCTAGAAACATAAAAAGAATCTTTAATATCAATTTTTTTTTTAAAAAGTCATGAGATAATTAAAATGAAAAACACATTTTGTAAGAGATCAAAATATGACTAAAATTTGCTTTTAATAACATTCATAAAAGATATATTCTATGTAAATCACCTGTATCAAAACCTTTATATACATATACTATTATTTGTTTTGGGTTCAATTCTCACTCATAGAAATGGTTTTTATTAATAGATTTTACAAATATATAAGTATCACAAAATAGTAGGAGAGGCATGAAACTATAAAAGAAATATTAACAAAGCATACCAGGCACTCTTTGGCTACAACATCGGGAACAAAAAATCTGCCCGCACACCCTACAATGGTGTCTCCTTCTCAAAGTGCTAAAACGTGCTGCACATTCATAACATTCTCTTGAAATATCATCTGGCATCCAATATCTGGCCAGATCAGTATCTGAATATTTTGTGCCACTCTGTAACAAAATATTTAAAAGCAAATTTTAAAAGCACTACAAGCATGTCAAAAACTACTTGAAATTGAATATTTTATTTATGTGTTGAGTAGCACATTTACAAAGGTAGTTTATATTCCATTACAGCACATTAATCTTTTCAATGTATATATTTAGTGGGTGACTGACCCATAGCAAGTTACAGTACTCCAATTCAGTCACTTAAGCATATGTTTAAGTGATGTGTGTGTGCAAGTTAACATATGTTTGAGTGAGTGACTTGGGTGACACCACAATTTTTAATTGCTTATCCAATATAAATGTAAGTAATGCTCATTTTTGGCTTTATTATATTTACAACAATCATCATTCTATTTGTGGCCAGTCATGGCGAATGGACACAAGCGAGTTTTAGTTGCTATAGATTATATATTCATAGCTCATAAAGCTATCAGATGAAATAAATAATATGTATATGGTTTAATATTATATATTATAAAAATAATAAAGGATTTTCAATGTAACACTTTAAAAAAAATGTATGTGTTCTTCATTATATTCAAAAAAACTGTACATACCCCCGAACCCAAGGCAACAAGGCCACTTATTCGTTTCAATATATTAGGCAAACTTCTCCCCTCATATTCTTCAACATAGCTTCCTGTCTCCATTTTTTCTTCATATTCTTTCTCAGCATCAACATTGGATTGCTCGTTTGGATTAGCATCACTTGGTAACTTACTTTCTTGATTTTCAGCTGTTTCAGTTGGTGTAAATATTGGGAACTTCCATAATTTGTTAAGAAACGTACTTACACCACCCTGATTAGAATCAGATTCAAAACGAGGAAACTCTGTGAGTTGGGAAGTATCATATTTGTCCATATTAAAAGTCTAGAATTATAATTTATCTTATAAAATTTGCAAGGACAATAAACAAAATATTGTCGCGAAAATTAACATTTAAGATGTGACAGTGACATCTCGTGACATGATAAGAGAATTTCGTCCAATAATCTGTAACTCTTTGTGCTCAACTGGCACGCTCGAATCGCTATAATTCGAGAAATCAATCAATCTGTAACCTGTAGGGAACCTTTTGCCACGACATCAGAACGAAGAAATGGAAATATGAATTAAAATAAATATTTCATTTCCTTGAGTAGGGATCGAATCTACAACCTGTCGGTTGTATAGTCACAGTGCCCCTGTGACGCGACTGGCCTTATATTTTAAAATTCAAATATATTATAAAAAATAAACCAGATTACATATTTAATATTGAATTTATTAAAAACTTAAAAATAAATTTATTCATGTACTACGCATCACCAAGAGCGTCCTTTTGTCGGTTTTTGTTTAAAAAATGAAAAAAAAATTGGGTTATTAAATTAAATCAGAATCTAGGACAGGTAACATGACACCCATAATGGAAAATGATGACTCGACTGGTTTAAAGTTTGGTGTAAAGACCGGCTCATGTAAAGAAAGCTATTTTTCATACCATTTTTTTCTATATCGATATAATGCGATTCCACCCAAAGAAACTTCGGGTGGAATCGCATTATATCGACTTAGCTTAGCATTAGTTGCACGATTGTGATCCTGCGCCTGGGTTTAGTTTCTTAAATGAGTTGAAATTTGCTTCAAAGGATTGGCATAATTAATTAAGCATCCTTAAGTGAGAACTATTTTATGAACTTTGTAAAGTACTGACGAAATGAGCAACGTCGCGAAGTGAATCGATAAAACTGCACAAACACAATCGACAACAGCTAATGTTTAATAAAAATTGCAAGTCTCCCGATAAAAGAGAGTCTGCATCTGTTGGTTATGGTTTGAGTACACAGTTAAATCGCTATGATATATCATTACATGTATAGCCGGCCTAATTTGTGACTTCCAATTGATAAAATTTGACGTTGACAAAGTCAAATAGGTTTCAATATACCAAATAATTTATCATAAATTAATTAAACTTTTCGAACTGTTTGTAATATAAAAAGTATAAAAAAATGGATATAGTACATGTAGAATCTTCTGCTTATGCTAAGATAATACTACATGCAGCTAAATATCCATACTGTGCTGTAAATGGGGTACTTCTTGCCGATAATATATCAGCTCGGTCAGGCAATAAAAATCATGACTTGTATATCCTGGATGCTGTGCCACTGTTTCATCATACCCATTATTTATCCCCAATGGCAGAAGTTGCATTGACGCAGGTAGTGTAGCTGTTTAATAATGTTTTTCTGTTGATTAAAAAGTAACCAACAAATTATAACTTTAAAAAAATCATTCGGGTTTTGTATCCTTATATCTTCTTGTAGTATTTTCATTGTGCATTATTGACAGAGAGAATATATTTAGTAATATTTATTTGTGACGAGTTCCGACATCCAACATGGCTATATCATATCAGGCAGAAAGTGAGGAACAGAGGTACTCAAAAAGCGTAAAGCCGAAAAAAAAATTATTGCAGTATGTAATAAAATTATTTCAGATTGAGACTATGGCACAAGCTGACAATAGAGTCATAGTAGGATATTATGCGGCTTGTGAGAATTTTAGAGACAATACAGTTGAGAAGTGTCCTGGTTTAAAAATTGCAGAAAAAATTGTGGAACATTTTCCTTCAGCTGTTTTTATAGTTGTAAGTGCATTTATTGATTAAGATATTAATAAAAAATATGATGAAGAGATGCATAGCTAAATATCTAAATATTTTGGGTTTTACTCACCCCACCCTGGTAACAAATTATTTTCATTTCCTCACTCTAGTAAAATACCTTAGTATAGAATTGTGTTCTGCCAGTTAACTATGCAATGTCTTGAAAAGTAAGTGTGTGTATCAACACAGAATACTATGTGAAGCTGAAAAAAAGGAATGGAATTTATTATAAAGAATATTAAAAAATTATAGGTGGATCACTCAAGTGTAATGGACATGGCACAAATGCTGTATTCTTTAAAAGTACACAAATATAGTGAGGGGAAGTGGAGACCGAAAGATGCATCTACTGTTGCATTCCGTAAGTGACAGAGTTACTTTTTTATATACTTACAGGATACAAAGGTGTGCTTATTATATATTTTTTTATTATTTTGTATATTTGTAATTATATACATAAAATTAAAAAGACATTTTAAACAATGTTAATATATTTTCTTAAAAAAATAATTTTGTTGTATTTAGCAGCAGTGTTAATTTTTTTGTAATATCTTTCAGGAAGCCCTTACATACTCAAGACATTAGATGAATTACTAAATCGAGGTGTTCAAAAGGAGTTAATAGATTTTGACAATTATTTGGATGATCTATCACAGGATTGGACTAATTTAGGTATAGAAAAACTTATAGCCAGTGTTAACGCGTCTAACTCAATCGACAATGATTACGAAGAATTGAAAAAAAATTTAAATGTTTAATTATCTTATAAGTTGGTACTATATAAAGTAGAATTTCGCTAATTCAAGACAATTGAAGACCAATGTGCTAGACTCTATTGTAAACTAACAACTCACCCGTGGCTTTGCCCTGCTTACATTTTATGTTATTTGATCAGAAAGTGGAGGACAAAGGTCCAATCTGTCAGCTACTATTTGGAGGATAGTGTGAATATAAAAAAAGCCAATAAAGTTGACTGTTTTAGTGAGATTCTACTATTATCTTATATTATAGCATTCAATTATAATTACATATAGGGAAATGTGTTTTGTATTTAAATAAATAGGTGTAAAATGGTTGATTTATAAAAAAATTAAATAAAAATAATGATTTTGTTGGTTCATATACTAATATGTATGTATAGTAATAAGTGAGGCCGTCGTGGCGCAGCGGCACAAGGGTGTGATTGTAACGCGACGGTGTTGGGTTCGATTCCCACTCGTGGATATAAATATTTATTTACGTTTATATTTCTATTTCTTCGCTCTGGTGTTTATGCAAAGGGCGGCGTTGAGTTCTACCACTCGATGCCTCACACACAATGCCACCTGAAATCGGCGGAAAGTGGGAAATGAAATGTCTTAACACTAGGTTCCCTCTGCCTAAACTGCTATGTGCGGGATACAGCGTGAAGCTGATATACAAATAATAGTAAACATTCACATCTTCATTCCTTTTATTGTTATTTTAGAAACATAACTATTACTTATTTAAAACTTTCGTATTAAAAATGTATAATTACTCATTTTAGGAAAAATGAAAACAAATGTAGGGGAATTTGAACCTATGTTTTCCTTTGCTTAGTTTCGAATTCCGCTATGCTCATATTTATATATATTTCCTAAAAAAATGTTATTCTTCAATGTTTAGAAAAACAATTATATTAAAAAAAAACATTTTATTTACAAATCACAAAAATGTCTTAATTTGTATTTATAATATAGCATTTATTGTACTATCGAGTCCGTCGTGCATTGAGCAGCATTGAGTTCCACTCAACATGCAATGCCTCCAGAATTCGGCAGAAAGTGGGGAACGGACTGTCTTAACACTAGTTTCCCTCTGCCTACCCTACTGTGTGTGGGATACAGTGTGAAGCTGATTATTGTACTATGGTATATTAATAAAATAATCCTCAATCAATTTTTTGCATTTGCTAATACCACTCAAGTCCCCTGCCTTTCCTTGGAATTTGCCATTTTTAAATGCACCTTTGCCTTTCAATATGTCTGTTATTCTGAAAAAAAAATATTTTAATTATATTATGTTTTTATTAAAAACTCCAGTTTCAATTATAATCTAAAATATATTTTAAGAGTTACTGCTGTATATTTTATTTAAATTTAGACTTTATGAACTTTAATAAGCTTCTAAGAATAAATTTAGTGTAATTCTCGTTCTTCCTTATGAATTTGTTGTAAAGGTTATAAATTTGTTGTAGAAAGTTGTAGTTGCATAGATTAGTTCAAATAAATTTTGCATCTTTTATAATAATAAAAAATAATAATATTTCATGCACTATTTAGTAACATATAATTACTATTTTTTTCTTAAAATTTCCCCCACATTCTTGTACTATTAATTGTCAGAGAATCAAATATAAAATTATTAGTCTAGAAGCCTTTGTTTTAGAGGGTCAGTGTTTGAAATATTGCAAGCAACTAAGATGATTGTGGGTTCAAATCCCTTTCCGGTGAAAGACATCTTCACTACCTTCCGCTAGAAGGAAAATCAAATAGTGGAGAATGGAGTGTCCTAAGTTTATATCTCTCTCTACCTACCATGCTATATGCGGACACGCGATACAGCGTGAAGTAAAAAACAAAACTCACTGTTGTCCCAATGCTAAACAATGTTCTTCTGGGCCCTGTATAATAATTTGACCTTCTTTAACCTTGTCTGGTTCCTCTGACGCCATGAAAATAAACAAATTCTCATTTTCTAAACTCTTGCATATATTTCTATTGAACTCGGGCGTCGCTTCCTTTTTAAACATAAATATGAATTTGGGCTTAGGCTGTGTATTTTTAATCTTTTCTATTTCATACTGGGCTAATTCTGATAGAACATTCTGTAAATTCTTGTTTGATATTTTTATGTTTTTTTGTAATTTTGTGACTAGCTCTTCGTGTTTGCTAGGTTCGTTTCTGTAAGGAAATAACAACTCATCAACTTCATTACATTCAACACGCTTAGCCTCGACATGAGACCAAAGAAATAAAAATATTATATATAATAATTTAATTTCAACATTCATATTACTACATATGCATACATTACAGTCGATTTGTCGTGGCCGCCAAGATCTTGTTCACTTTTGCGCAAGAAAAAATTTAAAAAATATATAAACTAAAATCTACACCGCCTTGCCAGCCAACTACACGTCTGTCACGGCTCATTGATCGTATTGTAATATTAGTAAAGAAACACTCACTTCAATAAACCAGTAAGGGCCTTCTCTCTGTCCAACATGCGTTGAAACGTTTTCGTGACGCGATTGCCAACTAGGAATTTTAAGTTAGTTTTACCTTTCTTACCGGGTTCCGTGCCTAGTAATTTTATCATTTGTAGTTGACTGCAATAAAAGAAATTAATATATTCATTTCAAGTATTCGGCAAGTGATATGAGGCAGTCGTGGCGCAGTGGCATAAGGGTGTCGCGCGTAAACGCGACGGTTGTGGGTTCGAGGAAGTGAAATATTTATTTACGTTTATATATCCATTTTCTTCGCTCTGGTGTCGAGACGAAGTGCGGCGTTGAGTTTGCCACTCAACACGCAATCCCTCCAGAATTCGGCAGAAAGTGGGGAACGGAGTGTCCTAACACGAGGTTTCCTATGCTGTGTCTGGGATACAGCGTGAAGCTGAAAAAAAAAGATGTGATATCCAAAATTGGATGATTTATAGATTAATTGTATGTACTTATTTGATGTCATAGATATTAGTACTAGATATAAGTTATAATTTAAAAATAATCCGTTTACCTACAATATGACGTGCGCGAATCCTACTCACACTTGGCCGGTTTTTTAAAGTTTTTTAATTTATATTATGAATATATTAATAAATATTTAGTTAAATAAATCACCTTAAATTAGACACATGAGTACCACAACACATGTTCTCATCTACATCACCAATACAGATAACTCTTATTGTGTCCATACAATCTTTTGGCAGTCCTCTTGTATGCGCCTAAAATGAATGCCAAAATAAAAAAAAAATTAGAAAAAAGGGATTATTTTATCAAAAATTGAAGATTGTAATAGTTATAAATAACTAAACTCACTTGTAGGGCACTATGCCCTGGCACAGTAAACACGATGGATATAGGTTCGACCCCTACCTTAGTAACATTGGATGACGTTACTGAAAGTCATGCATTATCTGTCGATACTAAAAAAACTATAACCATTCAGACATTATACTTCACTTCACTAAGGTTTACTTAAGGCAAATTACTGGTAATATACATTTTTTAACAAACAATTTAATATTATTTATGTTTTGAAAGGAATTCTACAGGAAATACAACATAAATTTTCATAATAATAAATTATCATCACCTCATCTAGACCGGGATCATTGGCCTTACAAAACTTAACATTGACAGGTATTGCCGCAGTTATCAGTTCATTGCATTTATGTTCAACATTATGTAGAACAATTTCACTTATGTTGGTAGAATTGAGTTCAACATAACACTCCTCTGCTCCCAACCACCAACTGGTTGTAGGTAGATTGTGCTCTTTCTCTAATATTGCAGATAATAAATGCTGGCCTGAAATAAATTATATAATAATAAAATTATTGATATTACAAAAGTTGTGCGTTTTATAGGATATCAAGGGAACAAATTCTCTCGGAAACTCGATTATCCAGCCCTCATTTTTATTATATGGATTAGCGATTATCCGGAATATCGACTATAATTGTTATTTTATACTACCTACTACAATGAAACCTAAGAAAATTTAAATGTTAATTGTATGTTGGAAAATGTTAATAATTTCTCAATAAATGCTATTTTCTGTAATATGTACTTGTTGCTCTTAATAGACATACAACAATTTTGTGCTACATATGCACAAAACCAGCTTTTCTTTATAGATCCGATTATACAGATTTTTGATAATCCGAATGACTAATGACAGCAATTAGTCCTGTTAATTAAGTTTCTACTGTACTGGTTTTCTTTGCTGTGATAACAAAACAAAGTGGGATATTCGGTTCTACCATTCAATATGCAACACCTCAAAAAAATTGGGCAGAAAGATGCAAATGTGTCTTAAATACTAAGTTCTCGGGGCCCACACTGCTATGTGGAAAAGTGTGAAGCTACTTTAAATACAATTTCAAGTCCAAATACAATTTCTGATAAGAATATACCTGAATGTTGTTGCATATGATCAAATCTTCTATTCCAATTAATTTTTTGTACTACATCAGAACCTACTTGAATAGGTTTTTGAGTGAAATGTAAAGCTTCATCTCCTTTACGCAACACTTGTAGCACTTCTACATCATTCAACCAACCAATGTCATGGGGCTTTAAAAAAATATGAAAAATAAATTATTTATCTATTAAAAATATGTTAAAATTTTTGTGTGGCTTTTTCAGCATCAGCAAATGTTGATAAGTAACTTATTTGCTTTTGTAAGTCATGTATGACATCATGTGTTATACATGGCTGGACAGATATGTTCATGTGAGTTTCTTTTTAAAATTTCAAGGCTATTTTCTTGTTAGTGAAATATCTGAGGAGGACACCATCTAAAATAAAAATATTTTTTAATTCAAACCAATAGTTCCAGAGTTCCTTCAAAGAAATTAATAAAATATATAAGTGAAGATGACACTGTGTGAAAGTTAAGTTTCATAGTATATGTATATATAATGTAATTTTATCAGGGTGATTGAAATAAAGTAACCATGGAGGTATTTCTTTAATTTTCTAACATTACATAACATTTTCTTACATTACTTTAGACTTATACAATGAACTTGAAAAGGAAAAAAATAAGAATATTTCACAGAATCAGAAAAAGAAACTAAAACATTTAAAGTAATAATCAATTAGTACCTGCCCTCCACCCGCTGGAAATAAAATTGTATTTTCTAATGTCACTTGGTAACCTTCAAATTTAGATACTTTTCCATATTCCACAATAGGCTCTTTAGTCTCCTCACATTTTACTACTTTTGAAGTAAACTAATAAATAAATAAGTAGTGTTACAATTTTTAATGAAATCGTAAAATTGACGACAGTAGCTTATACTTAAAAAATATTAGACAGAATCTTATATTAATGAAAACCCCTACAAATATTAAATTTAAAATTATTAAAAATAACCAGAGGTCAGTCGTGGCGCAGGGGCACAGAATATGACTGTATACGCGACTCGTGGGTTCGATCCCCATTGAGCAAATTAAATATTCATTTAATATTATATGTATTTCCATTTCTTCGCTCTGATGCCGAAGCAAAGCGCGGCGTTGAGTTCCGCCACTCAGCACGCAATGCCTCCAGAATTAGGCGAAAAATGGAGAACACGAACACGAGGGAACCTAGTGTTAAGACACTCTGTCTTAACATTAGGTTCCCTCTGTGTACCCTGCTGTGTACGAGATACAGATTACAGCGTGTAGCTAATTTTACTTTTTTTAAAATTAAATACCCAATAATCTTTTAAAGCTACCATGACATACCTCCTTCAAAAAGCTATCTTCTTGACATTTAAACACCATTTTTAGGTGATTTTTTAATTGTAATAATGTAAACTAATAACATGAAAAAATTTTACAAAATGAGTAAGAAGAATATCTTTATAATTTATAAATAAAAATATCAAGCGCACGTTACAATGAATCTCTCTCAGTCGCAATTGAAAACAGACTTTGAAGCAGATTTAAATAATATTTGAAGCAGACTAAAGTTAAATGTCAAATTTCAATGTCTTGTATATACAAGACACATACTCTATAGAGTTTGACACTGACAGAACAGTCCTCAAGCTGTGTTCCTATATGCCTTTATCGTTTCCTTTAAATTTTGCTTATTTGCTTTGTAACGCATTTAAAAATCATATTGCTATTAGAACATTTTTAATTAGGACTAATAAGTTATATGAAAATATTGACGTCTAATTTGGCACTACAATTTATTGCATTTTGCGTTATTTTTGAGGCCAGTCGTGGCGCAGATCCGACTGGTTTTGGGTTGGATCCACACTCGAAGAAATTAAATATTTATCTAAATTTAAATTTCCATTTCTTCACTCTGGTGTCGAGGAAAAGGGTGGCGTTGAGTTCCGCCGGTTAATAAGCAATGCCTCTAGAATTCGGCGGAAAGCGGGAAAGGTTCCTCTGCCTACCCTGTAGTGTGCGGGAAACAGCGTGAAGCTGAAAAATGTGTTATATGTGAACAATAGGATAAAAATCTTATAAAATGCATATTGAATTAGGTATATTTCTATGAATAAAAAAAATGCATATACTATATATAATATAATATGTAATTATCCCTTTATTTATTTTTAGTATAATTAGTTAAAGCTTGATCCAGAACTGATATGGCGAAATCAACATCTTTCCGATTGATGCACATCGGTGGCTTAATTCTTAACACCTGCAAAAAAAGATATTAAAAATATATTTTTCGTCATAAATTATTATACTATCAAAATATATAATCAAATCATACAGAAGAGAGTGTCTTAATTCTTAATACTATGTAGTATATGTGGACAGAAAAAGAAAACTTACATTGTACCATCTTCCTCCGCGTCCTATTAATACCCCAAGATCCTTAATAGTTTCCATTACTTCAGAAACGGCGCTCACACTAAGTGCTTGTTTAGTGCCGGGCTCTACGAGTTCTACTCCCAACATCAAACCCTTTCCACGCACGTCGCCAATAACGGGATGTACATTTTGTAGTTGCATCAACTGTTCAATGAAGTATTTTCCAGTAATTGTACAATTTTCTTGAAGATTCTCTTCTTCAATTACCTGGAATATTTACAATAAGGTTTTCATGATGATTTTTGATGATAATGATCACTGTGACTAATAGAGCACACGTCACGAATGAATTATTAAGGAAGTTAATACTAGTATACATAAAAATGTTTATGTAGTATTCAGGTGAATATAGTTATTTTTTACCTCCAAGACTGCTTTTCCCACTGCTGCGGCCATTGGATTTCCACCAAAAGTATTAAAATATGATGCTTTTGTGTGAGCGTCTGCTATTTCTTTAGTGGTGACCACAGCCGCCAAAGGAAATCCGTTGCCAATTCCTTTAGCCAATGTTACAATATCTGGTACGACGCCATGACCTTGGAAGCCCCAGAATGCATCACCTGTACGGCCAAAACCTGTTTGTACCTTAAAAAGTTATATAAAAATAATTTATTCATTTGAAAAGCTCTGAAAAGCAAAAATGGGAAATAGGCTATAAAAATATATATAATTTGGAAGTAATTATTATTACCTCATCGGCAACGAATACTCCGCCGTATTTCTTAATTAATTGACTGGCTTTCTTGATATAACCTCTTGGGAATTGTACAGCGCCATTTACACCCTGGATGGATTCTGCAAAAAGTGCTGCCACACGACCTGCTGGTATAGAATTTTCTAAAAGCTGTAAGATATAAATTTATAGGATTTATATTTCGTCAGTTATATTGTCATGACGGTTTTTCAGTAATTGGTATTTTTTTGTATTTACTATATGAACTTTTCTGGCCTTGGTTAGTAGGTACTACGAGTACATAATTTTTTTAGTCATAGTTTGAAATGCAAAGTTTCTTAAAGTAAAGAAATTGGAGAACTGAATGTAAGTTCTTTCTGCCTACTTTACAAAAATGAAAACCATGAGTTACAGGGTTTTTTTTTAAATTACAATGAAAGATATACAGAAATGATTACCTCGCGTAGCTGATGTATGTACTTGTCAGAAGAAGAACAATCTTCAGCACAATTACACGAATCGCGGACTTGTGAGAGTGAGTCGCGACATCCACCCCATACGCCTCTGTATGGATCTGGTAGCATTGCCTGTGCATTTTAATAATTTACGTTAAAACTGATACGGCTCTGTCGGTTATTTCCAATATATCACATGGATCCAGTGTCAATCTTTAACTTGAGACTAGATTTTAATAAGAATAATTTACAATTTAACAATAATATATTAGACAAAACATAAACACAACTTGAAACATGTTTAATAATCGTAGCTAGTGAATGTTTATAATATATATGAAATTTAAGAATATTACATGCGTTTCAAATAGTAAATTACTATAAGACACTTATTATTATGCAATTTAATTTTGATTAGTAATTTACATGATGGAATCCAGCTGGTACAGGTATTGGTAGACGATAGGATTGCGTCGCTGTTAAGCCCATAAGAGTACTGGAGAGACCGTGGTAGCAACTTTGTAGCGATATTATATCGTTATTCCCAGTGTAAGCCTTCGCCAACAACATCGCCAGGTCATTAGCCTCAGTCCCACTGTTCACTAAATATACGACCTAAAAGAAATTAAACATATTAAGAAATATATTTTTTTAATTTACTACAAATGCATAGTGAAATACATGTGGATGAAAACAATGTATTAAAATTTTAGTATAAATGTGAAGGTTTTATTGGAAACTATTGACTAAGTTGTTAGAGTAAAATGTGAAAAGGGAAAACTTTACGATTGGCAGCACAGTAAATTCAAAATTTGGATTGAACATTGGATCATTAGTGTTGATAGATATTCTTATTTTGAGTCTAGATTTTTTACCTTTAGATCTCCGGGAAACTTTGAAATAAGCTTTTCGACATATTCATATATTTTTGGATGTCTGTATATATTGGTTGTGTGCCATAGAGTATTAATTTGGTCATGCAGTGCAGCAGAGACTTTCCTAAAAAATAAATATATATTCTTAATTTAGATTCTTTTGACGTGATAACGTCTTATAAATGAAAAAATCCTGCTGTACACCCGAAAAAGTTTGACTCATTGTCACGTTCCGCCTGAGCCAAGCTTGCAGGCGATAACGCAGAAAAAAAAGAGGTACGATAGGCTTAACGTTCGACTTGTGACGCATCTCTCCATATATTGTTATTTGTAATTAACATTATCATTGGCTACTTCATAGAGAATCAGTTTATAATTGTAGTATTGAGGCTTGCGTATTTTCTGACCCAATAATACATATAAACAAAATAATACACATCTCATATACAGAGTGTTTTTGTCAGCACTACTTTAAATGAAACCACTGTTTAACAATTGTATTAAAGACTAATACAATTAATTTATTTTCCAGAAATGTAAATGTTTTCTTTTAAATAAATAATAAATTTGTCTATGTAGAATAAAACGCCGCGCACGCCTCATTACGAAATCGAGTCGTAGGAATTAGCGATAAAGTTCAAACTTGTTTAACCTTTAGTGGTGTTTTTGTGGTAGTAAATGTTTACGTTATTTGTGTCTATGCGTAACTGCGTCACACGAAATACAGGTATGGATAAAGATCATGAAATGAACAAAGTCCTACGTCTAAAAGCGCAGTTACGGCTCAGGGGCACAAAGTGTATCTGTAACGGTAAATTAATTTAAATTTATTGTTCCATTTCTTCACCTGGTGTCGAAAGTGGAACGAAGTTTCATGTGCCTACCCCGCTGTGTGCAGGACACAGCGTGAAGCTAATTTTATTTTTGATTTGATTTGTAGCTTTTGAATACTGTATCATCGTACCTATTTATTTTATTAGCATTATCTATTTAAAAAATTTAGAATGAAAAGTTTTATGTGATAAAATATTACTTAAGCACGACAAAAACTTTTCATAAATAACATTAGAATAGTTCATTATTCATAAGCTCTATAGCTGCTTTTTTGAACTTCATCATTTAGATCTGTCTGTTCTACAGTTTTTGCTATCATAAAAAAAATCTACTTACGGGTGGCAATGACCAACTGATACAGTAACGATTCCTCCAAAAAGGTCAAGATATCTTCTACCTTCATGGTCAAAGAGCCATTGCATATTACCCTGGTGGAGGACTATTGGGCGTTTGTATAGATCGAATACCGCTGCTGGAATATTGGTTGATTTTATTTCATCTGTTTTTTGTACTGAGGGCCCCTAAAGAATAAAAAATGTATAAAATATAAGATCTATGTTAATATTTTACATATAAATTGTACGGCACAAAGGGAATTCCTAAATAAAATTAATTAATTTAACATTATAATATATTTTCTTACATATTTTATAAATTATCGCTATTATATATATAACCAGGCACATTTTAATTCTTAACGAAACTCAACGCTGCCAGGGAGCCACGAAAATAATATATTTTATTTCCCTGAATGAAAATCGAACACACAACCATCGCACTTACAGTCGCAGGCTTATATTACGACGGTTTAAAAAATATATAATATTTTTTATCATAAATATTTTACTCACAGAATAATCTTTCGGTTTGAAATCGCATTTTGGTAATGCGGCGGAATAGCTCCGTTTGAGCAAATTAAAGTAGAACCTTGGTACTGAAATAAAAATATAACAAAAAAAAAAATATATTATCTATTACAATTTTTTGCTAAGATTTATATGTAGTATTATTAAAAAAAGACACTTATTAAAATATTAAGAAATGTAAAAACCTTGCTTTGCCATTGCCGAGTATAATGTAAATACGGTACTAACGCTACAGAAACTCGAATAAACCTAATATGAATAATAATAAATCGTGACCGTTGACTTTTGACTATGTAAATTATTGTAAAAGATATTAGAACATATACACATTTAGTAATTTCGGATATACCTATGAAATGAAATATTTTATTTAACAAATTAACTGTTCATTGTAGCGCAGTCTGACGTCTGACTTTATAGTCGATGCGATGGTTGTGGGATCAATTCTTAAGCGGAAAATAATTCTATTTTTTACATTTTAATTCAGTTATTTACCAGTAAGAGAGGTAATGGGAGACCTCGGTTGACCTTACAAAACACAGTATCTAAGATACTGGACGAATATTCGCAAGAAGGGCCAGGACCCCCTGGAAGGCATATACGAAGAGGTTAATGACAGTGGACGAGGCGAAAGAAATATGCAGAGACCGTTGCGTTGGACACTCCCTCCTCTCTGACTAGGATACGCTAGGGATACAGCGTGAATACAGTGAGGCTAGTAGTAGTACCTATATAGACATTTTAAAACGTTTTTCTTCTATCCCTTCATTAAAACTGGAAACGGAAATATGCAAATATAAAACAGTATGTATTCATTGTTAGTAATAATGTGACTAACTGGGTGGAACGTGAAGAACTTAGTGGATCATCGCTAAGTACATTCTTTCTGCTTTTTTTTCAGCTTTAAACTGTATCACGCATGTAACAGAACAGAAAAGCAAGACAAAGCAGAGCAAGGTAATAAGACACTCCGCTCCCCATTTTCCGCCAAAAGTTGGGGCATTGTGTGTGCAGTGGCGGAACTCAACGCCACGTTTTGCCGCAACACCACAGCTAAGAAATAAAAATATTAAGTATTTCGTCGAGTAGAATGGAATGGAATGGAACCCACAACCTATCGCATTTACAGTAATCCGCTTGTGCCTATCTTTCTGTTATACTTTTAAAAAAGCTTAAATTATACGAAAACATATTTTTTTAGATTAATGCTTGTGATTGCAACTTATTTTTTTTTATAAAAATATATAAGTCACGTCACAAAAGTTTATTTATTGATATCAATGATCGCTTAATGAACCACTTTAAGCATGTTGCTAGACTTGCTAACACTCCACCAAATAGTTGATGAAAAATGAAATACTGAGTAATTCTCATTTTAATTATAAATTTGCAGTATTTAATACTAATAGTATTTGTATAATGCAGTTAAAAGTTTCATTAGATAAAACAGACTATAAAATATTTTGTATCTGTTTTGAATATTGTTATCAATGTAAACTCTTTTTCCCGACTGCTCAGGAAAGGCAATTTGCAATAAGCAAATGTAAGTAAAATACATAATTATCTAATTTCTTTAATGTATACTATTACTAATTAGGTAATCATTTACAATTATAAGTAATTTATTAATGACACTATTCAATTATTACAGTTCTTAATAAATCGATAATTTTGTTTTCTTGTAACACTACTACCAGTATGCCTTCCACGTCAATCGAGTTGGAAATACAATTGGCATTGACGAGACCGAGTGGCTGTATTCCGTCGGGTGAATGGCTTTAAGTCACCACTAAATAACTCATTTTATTAAAATACGTCCATAATATAACACAAAAATGAAATTAATCTACCTGACGTTATTAGTTCTGCCCGCGGCATTACTCTGCTTCCAAAGCGGTAAGTTATTATTTAGAAAGTCTTTGTGCAAGTACGTGGCATAGTTTTTAGTTTATTTTTGAAAGAAAGTGTCTATAAATAATTGTGTATTAAGTGCGATCAAGCATCTTTTAAAACTTAAATTATGTAATCTTAAGCAAATGCACAAATTATCAGCGAAATTAACTAATCTGTCTGCTAAGTATCATAAAAAAAAATGAAGATCTCGTTTATTTATTATCATTTTTGTTAAATAATTAATTACCATCTACCATTCTAATTTATAATACTTCATTTAATTTCTAAGTAATACCATCCCTAGTAACTATATTTCTATGTAATCCATCTAAGAAAAAAATAAACGCAATCTAGGAATTCTATGGACCGTCTCATAAATTATGTTTAAATGGTAATTTTCAATTCACATAATGACATGGACATAACTATTGGAATATTGGTTGATTAATACATTTTGTTACCACAGAAAGTATCACATATTGCAATATGTGTTAAGAGAAACTGTAACTGGCCTTAGTTTATGGAACAGTTAGCACAAATTAGAAAGTCAATTGACATTTTTTTTATCAAAATGCACATGTACAGTAAAAGTTTACTTTATTTTTTATTATCAATATTGCTATTTATTTAAAATTTTATACACCTTTACATATCACAGTGTCATATTAACATTAAGAAGAAATAAGTATGTGTATATGGTTTCTAATATATATTTTTAATCTTTTTAGCGAACACAATCTTTGCTCGTGCTGAAGAAGATGAGCTTGATGATGTAGTGGATATTGAGGGTGAAGATAACCAAGTTGTGGGTGAAGATGCGCTTGACGAAGATGACTCAGTTGTAAAATCATCACAGGATGTTGACACTACTATTTTGTTCACTAAGCCCATAACAAACTATGGTGATGTGGCATTTGGTAAGTGTATAAAACAAGTTTCCTATGTACATATGTTATTTTTTATATTATTAAATAAAAAAAAATACATTGAAGGGGAAAGCTTGTTGCCAATAGCAATGCTATCAGACTGTAAATATGATGTTTATGGGTTCAATATCCACACACAGTCAATATTTTATTTTAACTACCAAGGACTGCCTGAGGTCTGCCACTCAACATATGGTGTCTTGAGAATTAGACAGGGTGGTGAATGGTCTTTGTCCCCACTATATTTCTTATTATGTGAGAAATAGTAAGATTAGTTATATTCACTTAGATATTCTGTATTAATGAATGTGAGATGACATGAAATAAAATTATTTACAGATTTACAAGCTGGTTTCCCTGTTGAGTTCCTCGTTGGTTTCATTAACAAGGGTTCAGAAGATTACATTGTAGAGACCATGGAAGCTTCCTTTAGATATCCTATGGATTATACCTATTATATTCAGAACTTCACTGCATTGCCCTATTTTAAGGAGGTTAAGCCTAGAGCGGAAGCTACTTTTGCTTATTCTTTTATTCCCAATGAAGCTTTCGCTGGACGGCCATTCGGATTGAATATTCAACTTAATTATAGGGATGCCAGTGGAAACTTTTACCAAGTAAGTTAAACATATATTATTTTTTTGTTGTAGTTACATCCTGCATGTAACAAGGCAGAGTAAGAGTCTAGTGTCAAGACATTCTGTTCTCCACCTTTCTCCAATATATGTGAAATAGAAGATATTGATAAAATATCTTTTCCACCAATATTAGAGTTAAAACTTCCACTTCTCTATATAATATATCATAATACATCCAAATGTGATAGTTGTGACTACAATTGTCACTCAAAGGAATAAATTATTTTAACTTCCTCACTCAGGTAAGAAAGTTAAGAGTGTTAAGTTATAAAACTCAACACATAACATATAAAAAGTGTGGTGGTGCATAAAGAAGTGTCTTAACACTAGCTCTTGTCTATCCAGCAAGGCTATATATGACAAACAGATGCACTTGTAATTTATACTAATAAATAAAGTCTAAATATTGTTTTTGCAATTACCAGGATGCAGTCTACAACCAAACAGTCAACATTGTTGAAGTATCTGAGGGTTTGGATGGGGAAACCTTCTTCCTCTACATATTCCTTGGGGCTGCTTGTGTTTTAGCTCTAGTTTTGGGTCAACAAGGCCTCTCTTCCCTCGCACGTCGCCGGTCACCCAGATCTGCTCCGAAACCCTTGGAGACAGGAACGGCAAATGATGTTGATTATGACTGGTTGCCTAGAGAAGTTGTTAATCAGCTTAGTAAGTCTCTTTTGATATTTTCGTCATAAATACTTTGTAAATTTTTTTAAAAATGTTGTCCAGGTGTTGAGTTAATAATGTTAATTTCAATTAAAGTGAAATTAGAATTTTTATGTTTGAAAATATAGGCCGTGTTGCCTTGCCTTGTTTTTAATGCATTGAAAAGTAAGTGTGGGTTTCAAATGCATTGAAAATAATAAATTATATGAATATAACTTAGTTTTTATTTATAAGAACACATCAAGACAATAAATTATAGTTATATGCTATTATTTATTATATTAATATTATGTACAACTTTGAAAAAAATATATATCGTGTTTATTGTCATCATAATTATTTTAAAATGAATATAGTCTAATTTATATTATATTGTTACAGAAAAATCACCCAAAACTCCAAAACAATCTCCCCGTTTGAGGAAAGCGAAAAGATCAGCCGGTGATGACTAATTAATCACCTAATTAAAAAAAAAACACCAAGCTCTGCCTGAAAAGGTATAGGAATGTGTGTTAGAACAATTTAAATAGAACTAGGCTGAATAAATCTCATCCTCTGTCAATTTCCATTCATTTCCGATGTTGTCTAGTGTTGTCCGTTTGTGGCCTATTTCTATTTTTTTATTGTTCAAGTGAAGAGACTGTGTGATTAGTTTATAATGTGTTGAGAGTAAATTATGGAACAAACAGTGTGGACAGCTTTTTAATAATGTTCGCGATATGAGAAGACATTATTTAATAAAATGTTAATTTTTTATATTGTTTCATTACAATAAATCCTATTCACAGATATTATTTTCATCATTTTATTTAGTCGTTGTTGGCTTAATGTTATAATTTAGGCAACCGCTTCAATGTTACTTGACATACTTAAATAATAATAGGATCCGCCACCGTGCGCTGCGGGAATTGAGCTGAGCGCTAAGAACACCTATTTCATTCGTAATGAAAATTTTAATAAAAATACATTTATTTGAAATAAGTAGTTCTAGCCTTGAAATTAAGACAACGAGAGAAATTCTAAACAATTAAGAAAAGTAAAGTTAAGCGCGCGCTTGTCTAATTCAGCTTAAGTCTATGGGAGAAATAGTTTTTTGACCATCACTTTTTAATAGAATGTGATATTTATGTTGTGCTTTTAAAGTGTACTTCGATATTCATGTCAATTTTGGTAGAAATCGGTATTGTAGTTTTCATGTGATGATGCTTTCTTTTCTACTTTTCCGATCAACCATTGGCGAGCGCGCTCTGGTCGAGTTAAGCTTAAGTCTATGGGAGAAATAGTTTTTTGTCCAGAACTTTTAAATGGTATAAGGTAATTTAATTCTGATTACAAAAGAACATACCCACAGTGGAACTTTACATTAACGTTAAGTTTAGTTAGAATCGGATCAGTAGTGATGTTGCTTCAAAAAAATTATTTCCAAACAGTTAAGAGCTTCGCTCAGCTCAATAAAGAAAACTCTTAATTCAACTTTAAATTAGTAAAATAAAAATATATTTTCTGTATTAAGAATTTAATGCAAAATTTTTTTACGTTTTCAAATAAAATTGGGCATGTTTGTTAATGACATGGACGAGGCGGATGAAGTACGTAGACCATAGCGTTTGGCGCTAAAGCAAAGTTGAAATAAAATTATCATAACTTCTCAACAAAAGTAATTTGGTCATGCATATTTAATGTTTTAATAATGTTTTCTTAAAATATTAAGCTATTATTAGAGGTATCGTAAATAAATCAATAAGAATTTATTTCACATCCTATATGTTATAACATGGTATGATTTTTATATATATTAATTTATAAAAAATAATTCAATCCGCTTAAAAAAAATCCGTAATTCTCTGACGTGTTCGATTTCCTTTAAACATATTTACCGAAATTGATATTAACATTGGCAGCACTAATTCATTCAACCTTTGAACATCTGTGTACAAAATCATTACAAATATATATTATCTGTCATCTTTCCTTTTCGTACACGCTCGTTGCGCAGCACGTGTATAATTTTTCATTTGCTCGATATCTGTAATAAAAAATGGACAAACCTAACGTTTTGGCTCGCGTAATGAAGGTCCTGGGCCGTACAGGATCTCAGGGTCAATGTACTCAAGTGAAGGTGGAGTTCCTCGGGGAGACCAGCCGCCAAATCATCAGAAACGTGAAGGGGCCAGTTCGTGATGGAGACATCTTGACCCTTCTAGAATCTGAGCGTGAAGCTAGGAGATTAAGATAAAATGGTAATTATAATACTTATGTATTATAATAATACTTGTATATTATTATAATACTTATTTGTGCGTATTGACGTGAAGAATGGTTAATTGGTAAATTCTAGAGGGATCGAGGGGGTTGGTTTGTCACTTATTGTTACTATGGTCTTCTCTTTTTATTTATTTTAGCTTATTATAAATATGAATGATGTCCTTAGTGGGGCATTATGCCAAGTGAAACTACTTTAAATTGGCTTTATTTTATAGTGTCTTAGATAGATACACTTTTTCTTTTATGAAATCTGCAAATACTCCTCTACACTAATTTGTGTTTGATAAAAGAGAACCTTTATAATATATACTTATTTTATCCTGCACACAGCAGTATAGGCAGAGGGAACTTGAAAGTTTAAGGAAATGTTAAGAATTTCTGCCGAATTCTGTAGGCATTTTGTTTAGTGGACTCTAGCTAGAGATAGTTTATTATAAAGTGATAGTTTGAATCCCACTATATTTATTTATTATAATTAACTACTATCTTAGTATATCAATTTTTAAAAATTATATGTATTAATATATAATTTTCTTTTGTTTTCAGGGTCACCTCAAATCTTCATTAGGTTAAATTTAATTTTTATATGTAACCAATTACTATAATAATGAAACATCAAAACCGTCAAAGATACCATCATAATGTAAACTGCTTAAATACATAATTAAAACACCATTCCTGAGTTTATTATTTACTTCTTCCATGACGAACAAGTATTTTTGTCCTCATGTCCCATGTTTAATTTTTTTTTGTTTTATGCTATATTCTGCATACGGTTGAAGAAGAGGCAGAAGAAACACATTGTTAACAAACTCCATTTACTGCTATCTAATTTCCTTTTGTGTTTACTGATGTAGGGAATGAGGATTATTCTTTCGTTCCTCAACTGCTGCGTCGACAGTTAGAATGAGCTAGTGCACCTGGGGAATGCTAAAATAATTGAAAAATGAAACGCATTAATGAACTCTTAAAAGAGAGTAATATTATCAAACAAGTTGATTAAGATGTATTTAGATTGAGATTTCTATTTTATAAATTTGATTCTAACACTGATGAACATACGCAATGAGTATCATAATCCAAAAGAATTATTTAACAAATAAACAGGTTTATTTAAGATTTAATACTCAGCTAGGTTATGAAAATCTAATTATCGAAGTAAAGGTTGAAACCAATTTTTAAAATTATACTTAATTATTAAATTTTGATTAAAATATTCTTTTTTTTATTTTCACAATGTGTTAACTGTTAAGAATCAGTTTAGCTGAAAAAGAATAACCTACTATTTCATGGATTGTGGGCCCTTTGTAAGGAAAGAGTGCAAAGCAATGCCTTGAACTTGAAAGACAAGAATATGTAGAAGTGCAAATTAGTATTATAGTGATAGAAATCACAACAGATAAGGAGAGAGAAACATAATAAATTACTATTTTGTATTTATACCAGCTTGCTGTTTAAGTTTTTGTATGATATCCTAGGAAGTAAGAATATGTAATAAATATGAGTGTATTCAATATGTCCAGTAAATATAACATATTTTATACAATATTCATGAAATAAATCAAGAAAATGTTTGTTTTACTTGGACTTTACTCTTGGTAGAATCACATAGTTTGTTAATTTTCCTAATAAATTTATGTAAATTGATAAATAATGTTTAATAAGGTCATTTATTTGTCTATTTAAGATATCAAGTGGTTATTATCCAATTTTTAAAATCAATTCTTTGTTATTTTTACACATGTTACAACAACAGTTCCAATTTGATGCATCATCAATATCTTCACATAATATAAAACAAGGTTTCTTTGGTAATGTTCACTTAGATCTTTTAAAATATAATCTGTGGATTTCAGAAAATCCTAAAATACTCCTTGTACAAAATATCTGGCCTGCAGACAATGTGCCTAGTACTATATATATTTATATATAGTACATGCCTATAATATTAATATAGTAAAGAGTATTTCTTTAATCATTAACAAATGGTTGAAGAAATCATTAAATAAAATCATGTACCTGTAATTTATAACATATTATTTAAACTAAAGATAAAAATTAGTCACACAATTATCCTTAGGACTAGATTAATAAAGACAATAAAGATTGCAAAATAAAATATATCTATGTATTAAGTATTTAAAGTACAAAAGTCCAGTTTAAAATTTCAATTTTATTCACATTATTATAATTTTCATCATAATATTAATAATAACAATAATTATACATTTGTAATAATCACATAGTTAATAATAAGACAACAAAGGAAGATACATAAGTACACATTAGCAACCATCAGTTGATATCCTCATGGGACTCCTACACCATCATAAGTAAATGAAAAAAATATATATATTTACAAAAACTTTCATTTGTTTAGATTGTGAGTATACCCTAACTCACGGAACTTCTCACAATAGTTGACTTGGAACACTTGGTTGTACTTTGAGCACGTCGTAATCTTAATAGGACGTTATTAAGTGTCGTATTTTTCATCTTCACACTGACTCGCCCAAAAGAGGCAGTTGCCAATGCCACTATAGCATATTAACGTAACAGTCGCTAAGAAAACAACACTACAAACTATACACGGCTTTCTTTCTAAAAAAAATCCAATTAAATATATCACCATAAACATGACGTGCGTATTCACTAAGGCCGGGTTTACGGGCTTCGGTATTAAGAGCACGGGTATCAGCCATTGTAAACAGTACATTGCGATATTGGCACACTGTTTTGGACCGTTCTGTATGCTAGGAAACTAAGTATAACGCTATTAGTGTGGCAAATAACATGTTTTAATCGCTATCATTCTTATTTCGTACAATAATGTCAAGGTATTAATTAGTTTTTTTTGTATGTCGACGTTCGTGTAGTCTAATTTTGACACTGACAGCAGATGTTGTCAGTTGTCATTTTAGCCTATTAAAATTAAAAAACTATTTAAAAAACATTGACATTGTGTATGTATTGTCTATTGTGTATGTGTTATTATAATACTTACAGACTCAGGCGGCTTCGTCCGCTTGAATCATACGAATATATAATATATATTTTTATTACATAAGGGAAATAAATTTTGCATTTTTAAATATAAATTGTTGTAAAAAAATAGATTTCATACAAACTTTCAACCCCTATTTCACCCCTTCAGGGTCAAAATTTTTCAAAATCCCTTCGTAGTGGGTGTCCACTTTAAGAAACGAGTTTGTTACCACATATTATTCTAAAGCAAATGCAGATAAAAATAAATAAATAAAAAATAACTAAAAGATGTACCTACCTAACCCCAAATGCCCGCTCCGTTCCCTCCTTTGCTCTTATTTAATAAGTTAGAAGTGTGAACACAGTAACAACTCACGAGCTAATTTTCACGCCCCATTATTTACTGAACTCTGAGAGAAATACAGCTTTGTAGACTTTATAGTTGTTAGGGTAAGGGTTAAATGAGACATAATTTTATGCAAATTGGTGTCTCAAGACGTGTCCATTTTAGCATAATCTAAAGGTCAGTTTCAGTTATTTGTCAAATTTAAAATTATAAACATGATTGCTGTGAACTAAATATGTATAAAAAATCACGTAGTTACTTATTGATATTACAAAAACGAATCTAATATAAATTCAAGGTCTTTTTCTCTGATCACCAGAAATCACCAGAGATCACTAGGTTACTTGGTGATAATGCTTGGTGAGTTGGTTTTCTTGGACTCTACGGTACAATATAGGATCCAAAATCCATCCATTATTTATAGCTTATGCAGTTTAGAATAAGTATTATTCGTATCTACTATATAAGTATTTTGTTTTATCATTCACTCAATTCACTTCAAGAGCATTAAGAGACTAGCACTAGTGAATTATACAGAAAATATTTATCATATGAATACAGCATATTTTATAAGAAGTCCATAAACTAAATACATGACAGATGTTTATAAGTAATCCCAGACATAATAATCGTATAATTTTAATATATATATTAAAAAAATTATTAACCACACATTATAATAAAACAAAAACCATAATATTGAAAAAAACATATCATGCTTTTTTTATTTGAAATTCTATATCAATGAATACAAAGCAGTCTTCTACACGCATATCTCCGTTATCATTTATCCCGACCATATTGTGTAGAAACACCTAAAAGCTTATGTGACTGAAGATTAATGGTCAAAGCTAAAAAACCTATTTCATACAGATTTTTGACGCATGCGCCTCGCGTGAGGCGTTCAGGTTCCCTCATCCCACGGACGCTTTCCCGCCAGTGACGTCCTACACCCCCGTCGGTACAATCGCCTCTTTGGGATCCCAAAAATCCTTGATAACCCCCAGCCAGTGAACTCTTGGTCGTAAAGTGAATGTAAATCGATTATTTTAAAACAAACATGTCCAGAATTCGGTGCCAATCTATAGTAGATATATTGCAGGACATAACTAAAACAATATTAATTATCATCCATTTATTGTTCCCTATTATGTGCCACGACGAGAATGAATCCTTTTAGACAATAAAATATTTTGACAATAATAATTATTACCTAATTGTTGATTTTAATATAATTAATATCTATATCATAAAAGCAATCAAAAATGGCGAATACAGCGCACTTAATGAGACGTCAAAGCTCTCGTGATTTATATGCTCAACGCTCGTTGGATAGGATGGAAATGAAAGAATTAAGGGGTCGTCTGGTTACGTTGGAAAATGGCCATTCCACGCATCGCACTCACGTCATGTACGGAGCAACTAACCAAGCGTTTGAAGACACGAGCCCAAATCGACGATCGACTGAAACACCCACGAGTAAAGCAAGTTCTGCTGACGAGAGAGCTGGTTTCAAGCCAGAAGGTGGGGAGTGTGAGAGAGAATCTTGGGACAGCAAACTAACTTTTCTGCTGGCAACAGTTGGGTACGCTGTCGGCTTGGGTAATGTGTGGAGATTTCCATATTTAGCCCAAAAAAACGGGGGTGGTGCTTTTCTGATTCCTTACTTTGTGATGCTCGCGATTGAGGGTATACCGATATTTTATTTAGAGCTTGCCATCGGCCAGCGTCTGAGGAAGGGTGCTATAGGCGTGTGGCATCAAGTGTCTCCGTATTTGGGTGGTATAGGGATCAGCTCCGCGGTGGTGTCATTCAACGTGGCGCTCTATTATAATTCTATTATCGCATGGTGCTTGTTCTACTTCGCACAAAGCTTCCAAGCTGAACTACCCTGGGCTGAGTGTCCTAAGAAGTATTTTAGTAATGGATCCTACACAACGGAACCAGAGTGTGCTGTAAGTGCAACTAATTTACAATTTAAATTTACTTAAATTGTTATAAGATGCGTATATATATGTATGTGATGCAATAACGGAACCAAACTGTTAGTTTTTTAGCTTCACGTTGTATCCTACATAAGAGGGTAGGCAAAGAGAACCTGGGAATCTAGTGTTAAGACACTACGTTACCCACATTCCGCCGATTTTTTAAGGCATTGCGTGTTAAGTGGCAGAACTCAATGTCGCGCTTTTCTTCGTTCACTCGGGGCAAAAGTATTTTTGTATTTTGAATGTATTATTAGTAACCAAACCTCTTTGGGTGTACTGAATGTACCTGGCTGGTTTTAATACCGTTAAATGTGACGTTCGGAAGATGCAATAAATTAAAAAAAAAAATGCTCCTGTAATTTTTTTTCAAGCAAGCAAAATGAACGTATGTGACTAAGAAATTCGGTACATATTAAAGTTATTACAATAAAAATTATTGCAATAAAGGTAAAAATGCGACGAACGCCGCAAATAAAATTTGTACAGTCCAGTCATAAGTCATGTTTAGAAACTGGCTATCTATCCATCTATTTATTTAAAATAGAATTTTTTAAATATTGCTATGGTCATTATAAAATGTTGTTACGTTAGCTAATTACCTAATAAATGAAGGCAAACGTTCCCTTAATTAGAGACAAAATAAATAAATAGCTGTCTTGGTATTCCATGAATTTCACAATTTTTTACGGCAGAAGAACTGAGTTGCGAGACTTAGTTTTTTTACACAAGTTATATTTTTGATGGCATTTTCTCTTCTAATAATTTCTTGAATTTTACGCATTATAAAATTATGAAGTAAATTGATTCTTATATGTTACTATATGAATTAGTCCAGACCTGATTTTAAAAACCTATAGGTAATTAAAAATGCTATAAATTTTAATTTATTTTAATTTTTATATATTATATCTTCCGATTAATAGCTTGCAATAAGCAAAAACAGTAAACTGTTAGAAAAATTAACTTTTTTACATTGAGAAGATCCAATCTGTTCATCTTTAAATTATTTTTCGTAGTGAAGACGCCATTAATTTGGAATCTCTTTGGTGTATGAAAGGGATATTTATCAGCGACTCCATACTATTCTCCATATCGAGATCATTTCAATTTCTACTCTCTTGATGAGTTTAGTCTTTCGTTGAATATTAAAGTTGGTTGGTACTAGGTATATTACTAGTTAAATACAACTAAACGCACATACTATATTGAAATTTATATATTATATATTTAAAAAAATCCTTTGTAGGTATAAGCCAAATGCTTCATGTATTGAGTGAGTTCCGTGCACACAATGTACGCCTCCAAAAAAAATTATAAGATACCTAAGTATATAGAAAATATAAGAACAAAATTCCACATTAACCGAAATTGGGGCTTCCTCAAGCAAATAAATGCGTTTGAGATTACGTCGTATGAGTAAGAAATTCATTTTGCATGCCGCGCTCTATGTGGTAATATTGGGATGTAGTACCTAAAATGAAATATCCTTTATAACTTAGGTCTATATGGATAAAATAAAATTGGAACTTTCGTTGCAAAATTTGGATCCGTTTCATTCATTGTCGCTTTCTGATTTAATCTTCAGTACGTGAATTCGAAATATGATGAGGGAAAGTTTCTATCTTTTTTTATCACGCTATTTACTGCATAGCAGAGTGGAAGACAGAAGGAATAGATAGCATTGAATACAATGCTCGTCGAATGACGGAACTCAACATCGTGCTTTGACGTGTTAAGCAAAGAAATGAAAATATTCCATTACCGCGATTGGGAATCGAACCCACAACAGTCGTGCTTACGGTCACACGCTGCCAGTTCGGCGTCATTCACGTTTTTATCATAAAAATAGTCCAATTCATAAAGGCAAAAATTCAAAACACATCACACACACTCAAACATTCAAAAAAAAATAATAATAAAAATTAGCGGAAAATAAAAATGCGGGACGATATACTATAGAAGATATCTATCTCTTGATATCCATGTTCATTTCATAAGTCATAATAAAAGGTATTGTTATGTAACTACTATATACAATATTGTACTTACTTTTAAATGAATTACTTATAAAAAGGTATTTCTATTTTAATATAATGGAACCTGACGCGACTCGACTCTACGAAGCAAATTGCAAATAAATAGATTAATTTAACGGTTGGGCGAAGTGCGGGTGAGGCGCGGGTGAGCCGCAGGCGGGGGTTTGTTGACGTGGTTGGCAAAATTTACAACATACGGCAAAATAAGATAGATAAGATAAGGAAAATAAAGAAATTATATTATAATTTTAGTATGACGGTGACTTAATGTTTTAAATTATGAGGAGTTGTATAATTTTCTTTTTTTTCGCTTCACGCTGTATCCACTGTGTAGCAGGGCATGCAAAGAGATGAGATATAAAATAAAGATAATTTCTGCAATTTTCGAGACATCACGTGTTGAGTGTCGGAACTCAATACCGCTTTTTGTCTGTCTGAAAATATTTTAAATGAGTAAATTTCCGGCTTCCTATCGCAAGCGGCAATGAGAATTCAATAACAACCTATTAAGTAGATTTTTTTCATAGAATCAAAAACCACAAGAACGTTGATAAACATTCAATATAAAGTTTAGAATACAAGTTTTCTAAAGCTAGAACTCGCACTCGTTCACTCGAGTGGCAAATATTGATTCGTCGCAAGAAGTTGCGGTGAGATTTCTATGTGCTCGAGCTGAACCTCACTTTAAACGCCCACGAAGGTTTCAAAATGTTTGACTAAAATAGTTTTCAAAGTTACTAATATATCAATCATGGTATATTAAGAGTTGTGACTGTCTTTAGGGGTCTGATAATGAAGACGAAGGACGCTTAAGAGAACTTATCAACTGTATATAGTAGCTACATTGAGTTTTGTACTTATTTATTTATATTGATGAGAACTCTGTACCTATGTATATATGATTATAAGGGCCAACGGTAAGCGCCAGCTTTCAAATAAAAAAAAATAGTGAATCGATTTTGATGATTCTGAAAAAAGATCCCAGTCGAAAGTTCTGAAGTAACAAACATAAAAAAATACAGTTGAATTGAGAATCTCTTTTAATTGAAAAGTCGGTTAAAATAATATTGCCATTAATTCATATACCATTAAAAATATTACCATTAATCAATTATGCAAAGTAATTTCTATTAATTTATATTTATTAACATAAATATAAATAACTAATAGAAAGTTCATTTATTAGTCAGTATCAGTTTTACCTAACTCTACTATAAGCTTTTATAGTAGAGTTAGGTTTTTAGTTTTCAACAGAACAAAGAAAAATTTCTTATAAGTAGATGCAAGTACATTTGAAAAGTTTCTAGTTACGTGAATAGTCAACTATCAAAATCGAGCCACGGCATTGATATCTGATTCCTTTAACTCGAAGGCTTCCACTATTTTAGTTAATAGAATTCCTTTCTCTCGCTAGTTCAGTTCATATTATGGGGGCAGTACATTTTCTGGATAGATTTTAAACTCCAACGCGATAAACCAATGTTGTAGAAAAGTAAAAACAACTGGAGTTAAGTTCTCTTACTGAACATGCAGTGTTTCCAATTCGGAAGTGGTAAATGGATGATTCATTCATGATTCACTCTATCACATAAGCTCAAAGAGAAAGTTACAAAATCGATACTAAGTTCTATGCCTAAATTTGTTCGCATGTCTCAATTTTCGAGATATTTCAGGCATGTTGGTTGGTGGAACTCTATGCCACGCTCTTTCTTCTAACCAGAATAAAAATGATTCAATCCAGTACATATGGAACCTATAACTGTCGCGCTTAGAGTCAGACGTTGTGCTGTTAAAGTACAACGGCCTTTATTGTTTTAAGCATTGGCCTAAAAACGTTAGTTTTTAGGCCAATGCCAATCGAAGAAGTCGATGATAAAAATTTTATCATACGAAATTTATGTGGGACATAAAATATGAAACTATTGTAAGAAATGCGAAAGTTTTTTGTCATTATTTCTTAAAACCATGTTCCTGGGACCCGACATTTTGCTTTTTGCTCGAGTAACCGTTGGGCGGAAATATTTCATAAAGTTCTAAAATCAATAATTTCTTTTTTTAAATTACCGGATTACTTGCCGGCCAGGGTCGTTGAATTAATTTAATTAGCAGGGAAGTGAATTAAAGAAGTTCATTCAGTTCAGTTAGTAAATAAATAATATTTTTCTATATTAACTACTATATTAAAATTTCGCGAAGATTTTGTATTCACTATGATCTACAGATAAATAAAATAAAAAAAATACCTTACATTACATTATGAAGTTAATTTCATTAAAAAATCAAATCGTTGGGAAATATTGAAAATTAAGTAACTTCCTATATGATCTGTAATGATCTTACGAAGTATTTATTGCTTTAAAGTAAATCCTTTATGGTAAGGATTTATTTTTTATAATACAAATTGCTCATTAGGCGCGCGTTATTGTTCATCGCGGTGGATAGGTATATTTTTTGAAAATCCGTAAGTGGTTTAAGAGCTACAATCACTTTTCCAAGACGCGTTACCGATATTTTTGGGCAGGGGGTTTTAAAATTTTTATTTTTGCTAGTAGTTCATTAGTTCACTCTCAAGTAGGATAAATTGTACTTAGCGCTAAGCTCGGAATAGTATATCGATCGCTTTCATCTGTAGAGCCCTCTTGAGAGCTCCTTAGATACATACTCGTACGAAGATTACGCAATTACGGAAGTGGATGCTGATTCAATCTTAAGATGCAGGAGAATGTTTCTATTTATTTGTTACAAAAGTTTAATTTTAATAAAGAAAATTGTTTATGGTTATTTAATATTATTTTTATAAATGATTATATTAATTTTAATTGATTTATAATATTAAATAAAAACAAATAGTTTTTTCTGTACAACTTTCGATTTTTTTAATGTAATAGATTAAACACACATCAAAAATGTACATTGTTGATTACAAAACTGAGTACATAGCTCTCGTGTATAGTGAAAAACATCTTAACCGGGCAATATTTATGGTCCCAGAAGAATTCTGGTCTGTTGCACAGTGCTATAAAACATATGTCGTACATGTAAGCAAGTCGCAGCGTTGAATTCCGCCATACAAATGTCTCGAAACTTGTGTGGAAAGTGGGGAACGCAGTGTCTTAAGTCTAAACACTAGGTTCCCTCCCTCATGCAGCGTGAAGATAAAAAACCTGACAAGTGCGGGTCGGGCTCGCTCACCGGGAAAAAAGTTCGATATCGCCAATATTCCCGTACAAAAATCCCGTCGGTCTCGAGGTTTCTCTGAAATTCAAGCTTAGGTTAGCCTTTTGAGCCCTTTTGTCTGATACCTCACTTGAACAAGCTTTAATAGCAAATTTTGTCCCCCTGTCAAGGATTATATTATCTGTTAGGATTAAACCACAAATATAAAGTTTTTTGAACCAGTACTACCTGTAGATGCTAACTGCCAAATTTCATAATTGTAGATCAATTCGAAGTACTCTATTAAAGTTGGTTACTTTAATAGAGTATAGCGTCTACTACGCATCACTATAGCGTCATGGAAATATGGAAATATGGTTTTTATCAAAATTATGGGGCCGTAGATTTGAGTATATAGTTAGAATTTCAAATCGATATCTCCAAGCGTTCCTGAGATAAAGGATCTTGACAGATAGTCCTCTTCGCCGTCGTCTCTTCTGGTGTTGTATGGGGTCGTGGGCGGCGGTGATCACTTACCATCAGGTGAGCCGAACGCTCGTTTGCCTTGTCTTCTCCCATAAAAAAAAGACAAACAGGCGGCTGGACAACAGAGTGATCTTATAAGAGTTCCTTTTTTCCGTAAAAAGACACAGCACAGCATCTGGACCGTATGACTCACTTGGTTTTGAGCTACCCATTACTCAACAGGACCCACTCGGAGAAATGACGTAATTTATTTTCATTCCCTCGCTCCGGTAGCAAGACAAGGCGTGGCTTTTAGTCCCTCCATTCTCGAAAATAGAGCAGAAATTGAGCAGAAATAATCGAGTAAGTCATTACCATCAAAGTAAAAGTTGGTCAACACGATGAATACATTCTGTTGAAATATAAAAAGAAGATCTGTTGTGGAACCCTGACTCTCAATTCTCACCTAAGCATATAAATTTAACGCCCTAAGAAAACTACTTACATACAAGTGGTAAATAGAAATAGCATGGCAAGCGTCATAAATTTTGCGTGGATTTTTATGACTCTTGCTATACTACTTCTATTTCTTACTCGTAGTAATGGCACGATTTCCATTGTGGCCGAAATTTACAATATAATACCTTTAGTTATCAATTATAACTGCTATTCCTTTGGAAAAAATAAATTCTATGCATTTCATTATTTCCTATTGCTTAACTAGGCTTATTGATCATCAGGTCTGCACTCTACTTAACATGAATCTACTTTTTTTTTACGTACAACTTATTAAAATATTAAAAATTATACTTATTAAATACTAAACTTGTTAAAATATTATATACTATTATTATATATAAAACTGTATATCATTTTTAACATAAGCTTGGTTCGTATGAACACGCCCTTACTCCAGCGAAGATTAATTACAGTGATGTCTCTCAGTATGGTGCAGAACATTCTTTTTTTCCCTTTACTAACTAATATTGATTTCATATACATTGCTTTCTATGAAATAAATGAGATCGATTTAATGTAATTTAGTTAATTATAAAATATCAGCTTCACGCTTTATCCCTTATACAGCAGGGTAGGCAGAGGGAACATAGTGTAAAACACTCCGTTACTCATTTTCCACTGAATGCTGGAGGCGTTGTATATTGAATGGCGGAACTTAAAGCCGCGCAGAGCCACCCTACTTTCCTCGAGGGGGTATCGAACCCATAACCAGTCGCGTTTTCAGTCACACATTTGTGCCCCTTCGACACTGGCCTCACATGTATGGTTATAGAGAAGTGAAATTTTCTATAAGTATCTATAATGTGTTAATATTCTTATCATTAAAACCCAAGCCTACGGTCAGACCATAACTCATACACATATTTACTCCACAGAATCCCTTTGGGGTTATTATGCGTTTAATATGAGATTTCTTCTTATAAATATATATTTTTATATTTATAAGTTAATAAATATATTTTTTTTAGTTTCATGCCGTATCCCGCTTTCACGATCCTCAGGATAACTCTTCCTATCAAAGGAAGGTGAAAGAGAGAACCTGGAGATCTTGTGTTCACACTCCGTTCTCCGAATTCTAAACGCATTGTCTGTTAAGTGACAGACCTCAATGCCGTGCTTTTATTCATTAAAAGACCGAGAAAATGAAAAAAAAAACGAAAAATTTAATTTCCTCGAGTGAGCATCGAACTCACGTCGCTTTCCGGATTTCGTATCGCACGCCTGTGCCTCTGGCCTCAAGCAGCGTATAACTTTTACAATAATAAATAAGCAACTCTAGTATCTTTTGTTGAAATTACATTTTCATTTCTTCCAACTTTCAACTAACTATCCTATAGAATTCAATTTTATATTCTTCTCATTACACGACTTTAAAGTTGTAGAAATACTATTAATAAATATAAATATTATCTTTGTTTAAATATAGTTTTTTACATTTATATAAGATATATATCTTAAATAAATATATTACATTTATATCATTTCTGATTTTATATCTTATATAAATGTAAAAAACTCTTCAACATTAAATTGCGGTATTTTTTTGACATTTACATATCTTGTATCGATCCTTGATTAACTATGCTTGTGTCGTGACACACCAAGGGTCTATCCTCCAGAGGGTCCAAAACAAATTCCTCCGCATGGCATCCGAATGACCAAATCCAATTACGAAACACTCTGTCGTGTGAGTGATTTTTATATTTTTATTGATATTAATAACTAGCTTTTCGCCCCTGCTCTAACCGCGTGGTCAAATTAAAATAACTAACATTAGTGTATGGCACATGAGACATTCTAAAAGTGGGATAGAAAATATTTTTTCGATTCGATCCGTTCATTATTCATCGGAGTCATCAGCTCGAATTGGTTCCTGAGATCAACGCTTTCAACGAATAAACTCTAAAGCGTTTTTATACTAGTACAGATATTCTTAGTTTAATATTTAAAAAGTAAATATCTTTTGTTGTCAGTGTTTATAAACACGTATTGAAATTGTAAAACTGCTCGTTTCAAAGTTGGCATTCATCCAATACATAATACCTACCAACGATATATAGTTAAGAGACCAACTTTGACCTTTTTAAGCCGCTACTAGAATTCAAGGGGCGCTGTGGCTAGATACTTACACATATAAACTATTTAATATTAAATTATATGTATGAAAATTCTTTACCTGTTTTATTATATATTCAACTGTTCATGATATATTCTCTTTTTTAGCTTCACGATGCGTCCCACTTAGAGTACGGTAGATAGGGGGGACCTAGGAACCTAGTGCTAAGACACTCAGTTCCCATTAAGATACCTCCGACTTTCAGCCGAATTTTGAAGGCATTGCGTGTTGAGTGGCAGAATTCAACGTGTTAACAGTAGGTTCCCGTGGTCTCTCTTTTGACCTTGCCATGTGCAGGGTTCAGAGGAGAATGGAGTGTCTTAATAGTAATTACTGTTTTTCATCAAGTATATTTTACATACACCCTAATTACGAGACAAGAGTAAGACTATTTTCACTATGTATATATATTATATAGTGAAGAGGATAAGATTAAAATTTTCGAGCCCGCATTAGAAGAGTTGTCTCAAGTATAAATATAAAGTAATTTGCTCCCAGAGAGCTACGATTCACTTTTAACGTAGGTTTATGTGGGCCGTCGCCTTTGTCGCAAGATGGTTAGGATTAGATTCGAAAGATCTATTGAAATAGTCAAAGCTAGTATACATATTACACTAATTAGTATCACATTTAGTTATATTATAGCTCTCTTTTTATCTCAACTCCCTCTCTTTTAATAATCTGCTCTGTGATTTAATAATTGTTTTAAAACCGTTATAAATAGAAATTTTTGGATGTGGAATATAATTTCTCGTGCAAATTCAAAACAAGGAAGGAAAGGATTTATAAAGATTGCCAGGGAGTTAAATGTAAATTGAAAAACAGCGTTGTCTATCTAAGAAAATTGTATTTCCATATTTACTTTAAAAAGATATAGCAGTTTATATTGCAAAAAAAGTGTATTTCGGCACTGGAAAGGAAATAAAAATTAATAAAGTATTTTCGGTTGACCTAAAATTATGAAATTTGACAGCTAAGTAGTCGACAGGTAGTGTTGTGAATTCGATTCCCACTCGAGGCCATGAAATATTTGATATTTTCATTTGCTCACTCTGGTAATAACTGCGAGTTCTGCCATTAAATGCACAAAGCCTCAAAAGTGGTGTTTTAGTGAGGAACGGAGTGTCTTAGCACTAGGTTTCCAGGTTCCCACGTAGGAGGGGGCCTCGTTGACGAAAAATATTTTAAAATATATAGTTAGTAAATTAATATAATATTAGTATGAAATTTGTCATAATATCTCGGTAAATAACTGTACTAGAAAGTGCCTATATCCATCCGAAGTCAAGGCGAGGCAAAGCTCCATATAATATTCTTTTATTAAAACGTACGAGATTAAAAAAGTCGAGAAAGGATGACCCTGTTGACCAAATCGATAGTTTCATATTTACTCCAGTCAGTAAAAGGCAGTACGCGAATGTTTTTATGTTTGTTAAAATATCGATTCTATTCTTTTGTATCTTTCATGTAATTGGAAGGAAAGTGGCCTTCAGTTGATCGACGGTCATGATAAAGATATACTTATGATAATTATTTTATTTTAGGGTCGTGACGTAATAGAAAAGCGGTTGACTGTAATCGCGACGATTATGGATTAGAGGACAAAGCGCGGCGTTTATGTCCGCTATTCAACTGTATCCTGTATAGCAGAGTAGACAGATTGAACTTGGTATAAAGGCCGTCCGTTCTCCATTTTCCGACTAATTTTCAATATATTGCGTGTTGAGTAGCGGAACTCAACGATCCCTTCTGTCTTATTATCACAGCGAGTACATGAAAATAGTACAATCCCCTGAGTGGGAATTGAACCCACAACTACTGCTTACATTCAGACCCTGACCTATAGGCCTGCAATATCCTGATATTAAAAGTGATTTCTTCTCAATTTTTAGAGTTACTTACTTTTTAGGGAACGAAGGAACCTTTATAAGATCACTCTTTTGTCCATCTATCTGTCTGTCTGACTGTCAAAACCCTTAATCTTGAAACGCTTGGAAATATCGGATTGAAATTGAAATTTAGATCTATGGCCCCATGATTGCCTAAAAAAAACCATATTTATATATTTCCTAAAAAAATATGGCAGTTTATAACGTAAAAATTGTGTATTTCCACACCATGAAGGGAATCAAAATTAATATTTCCGGTTGACCTAGAATTATGAAATTTGGCAGCTAGCATCTACAGGTTGTACTAGTTCAGGAAAAAATCTGTAAACTATACATTTGTGGTTAATTCCTAAAAAAAAATTAAAAATTTTCCGTATTTATTAACGATAAATAATTTTGTTACAGATAAGCAGCCCCACTCAGTACTTCTGGTATAGGACAACTCTACAGATATCTGAAGACATCAATCATCCAGAAACCTTCAATTACAAAATAGCCCTCGCTCTAATAATTGCTTGGATTCTAGTCTACATGTGTATGATCAAGGGCATTGCATCATCAGGAAAAGTTGTATATGTTACTGCCACCTTCCCCTACATCGTGCTGGTCATCTTCTTTTTTAGAGGAATAACTTTGAAGGGCATGGGAGATGGTCTGGTCCATCTGTTTACTCCAAAATGGCATAGAATTATGGACCCTGTAGTCTGGCTGGAGGCGGGCACTCAAATATTTTTCTCACTAGGTTTAGCCTTCGGAGGCCTTATCGCCTTCAGTTCTTACAATCCTGTCGATAATAATTGCTATCGTGATGCTATAATGGTGTCCATGACCAACTGCCTCACATCCATGTTCGCTGGGATTGTTGTATTTTCTATTATAGGTTTTAAAGCAACTATGGTATACGAAAAGTGTTTGGAAATTAGAAACGAGACGCTGCTCGAATTGTTTGGGCCGGCTTACAAATCCATAACGTTTCCTGAAGCGGGGCAGGTAGTTCCAATCGACTTGAACGGCAACTTAACAAGTTTAATAATGCCAAATTTGCCGGAATGTGATTTACAAAAGGAATTAGATAATGTAAGTATTGGTAGATTGATTTGTGTTTCTTGTTTTGTATTTAGCTCCACGAAGTAAAAGATGTTTTCATTCAGATACTACCGTTCCTCATTTTTTGCCGATTTTTCGAGTCATTATGTGTTCAGTGGTGGAACTCAACGCCACACCAGAAAAGAAATGAAAATATTAAATATTTCATTTTACCGAGAGGGAATCGAACCATCACGTTTACAGTCGCACGCTTGTGCCCCTGCGCCACGACTGGCTCATTCATAATGTTTTTTTTTTTTTTTTTTTTATGGGAGAGGACACAGCAAACGAGCGTTTAAGATGCCGGGGGTGGTATTAAATCCGGTCGAGTCTGCCCATGCGTGTTGCCATTACTGGCGACGTGACTCTACCACACGTACTTTAGTCGCCTCTTACGACACCGACAGTACCAGGGTGATCCTATTCTAAGCCGGGACCACACAGCTGACTTAACCAGAGCGAAGAAATGAAAACATAAATAAATATTTTCTTTCCTCGAGTGGGAATCGAACCCGCAACCAGTCGATTGTGCAGCACAATTTGTACCACTGCGCCACGACCAGCCTCAATGTAGGTAAACAACAATAATAACAACAAATTTATTTTTTTTCAGACCGCATCTGGCACGGGTTTAGCCTTCATAATATTCACAGAAGCTATCAATCAGTTCCCAGGAGCTCAGTTCTGGTCCGTCCTGTTCTTCCTAATGCTTTTCACCCTCGGTATCGATTCCCAGTTCGGAACATTGGAAGGCGTGGTGACTTCAATTGTGGATATGAAGCTGTTTCCCAATCTTCGAAAGGAATATTTGACTGGAGGACTGTGCTTAATATGCTGTTTATTGTCCATGGGTTTCGCTCATGGCGCCGGAAGCTATATTTTTTTACTCTTCGACATGTACAGTGGCAATTTTCCATTACTGATTATAGCATTTTGTGAATGTATTGGAATCGCCTACGTTTATGGTGTTAAAAGGTGAGTTTCTTTTGTTAATATGTTCTTATATTTTTAAATGGCGAAAATACTGGAGTAGGTTCTCTAGTTATCACACTCCAATATGTACTTACGAGCAGTAATAGTTAATACAAAGTAATTTTAATACCTATATAAATATATCATATTCATAAAATAGTTTTTTAACGTATAGTAGGACTACGAGACAACCAGCGTACAGCCTAGTTGTCTTGTCCGAAGGCAATTTTCATTCTGAACATAGTGTATAGACTGGCTGAACATGGAAGCTTAGTGTCAAACACTCCATTTTCCATTAAGACACTTCTATAATTTCCGCCAAATTCTTGAGACTCTGTGTGTTCTTTGTGGCTGTGTGTTCCGCCACGATGGTCCCTTTCCTTTATAATATTAATAATTCATATTTTTTTACTTTTTTTCATAATATTTATAGTTAATATATATTTTTTCAATTGTGCCTACTATATACATACTGCTTATACTTCCTATTCATATGTATCAGCATTTTGTAATCACTTACACAGCTTTAAAGGCAGCTTTTGTTATGAGTTTCTACGCCATTAAAGCTTTTATCTTTATCATGCGTTCGAATAACTTGAATGATTATCATACAATTATTCATTTTTGATTGAAAATAGGCACTATGACAAAAGTTGCTTTATAATTATATACTTTCTCGAACTTGAACTTTGAGGCCGGTCGTGGCGCAGTGGTACAAATTGTGCTGCACAATCGACTGGTTGCGGGTTCGATTCCCACTCGAGGAAAGAAAATATTTATTTATGTTTTCATTTCTTCGCTCTGGTGAAGTCAGCCGTGTGGTCCCGGCTTAGAATAGGATCATCCTGGTACTGTCGGTGTCGTAAGAGGCGACTAAAGTACGTGTGGTAGAGTCACGTCGCCAATAATGGCAACACGCATGGGCAGACTCGACCAGATTTAATACCACCCCCGGCATTTTAAACCGGCGTGAAGTAGTGGCCCTTGCCACTGCGTTTCGCATTAGGTAATGCCGGGCCCCGGTGCCCTTCATTCAACCTTAAAGGCTGGCAACGCACCTGTAGCTCCTCTGGTGTTGCATGGGGTCGTGGGCGGCGGTGATCACTTACCATCAGGTGACCCGAACGCTCGTTTGCCTTGTCTTCTCCCATAAAAAAAAAAAAATAAAAAAAAAAAAAAAAAAGAATTCAATACTAATTGATCAAAATGACTATCTTTTTGAAGAACAATTTCTTTTTTTTTTGTAAAAATTAAATAAAGCCATAATATGTATATTATTTTTTTATAGCTTTATGTTGTATTCCGCCTATCAGCAGGGAAGCAAAGGGAACCTGGGAACCTAGTGTTAAGGCCCTGTTCCAATTTATACACTTCTATTCGTCGTCTTCTGCTGTACTCTAGAGGCATTGTCTTTTGAGAGTGACGTAACTCTATCCCGCGCTTTACCTTGTTACCACAGAATTGTTAAATATTTAATTTCCTCGAGAGGGAATCGTACCCTAAGCCCGTTGACCGCATAGTTTTACCGTGACACGACTATCAATCACTGAACCAGGCCACGGAATCAGGCGAATGGTGGACAAAAGCAAGTAAATAATAATTACGTTTCAACCAGTTTAAAGTGTTAAAAAATATTGGAAATTCCTTTGTCAATCCCCATCTGTATTTGAGAGGCGATCGGTATTCACGATATTAACTTTGTACGGATCTGTGATTGAGTGAATTCACTTCACGAGAAATTTTAAAAGAATTTCTAGATTTTCTGATTATTTCACATTAGACTGTATGGGAGGTAATCTTGGTATACAAATACTCACTTATAATATGATCGTTTATCGAATTTGACATGACTTATTTTAATTTCCTCTCTCTGCTATCAAGGTGTTGTTGCCTCCAGAATTCGGAGGAAAGTGGAATGGAAGTGTTAATGGAAACGGAGTGTCATTACACTAAGTTCTCAGATTCCCTCACCCTGCTATGTGCGAGATACACCATGAAACTAAAAAAAATGTAACCTTAAATCTCTTAAATCTTTCACCACAATGCACAAAAGCATGGAGCTTACAACACTAAAATGTTTATCAGGAGATTAAAAACTGTAGCGCCGTTAAATGCTGTAGCGTAAAAGTTCTTTCTAAAAGGTGAAATGTTACATATATATTACTTCAGCTCGTAACGTTAGCACTTAGTAGGCGCAGTTGTATGGTATGGTAGGGTTTGACTGTAAAACAATGGTTGTTGGTTCAATCTCAATTCGGAGAATGATTATATTTAAATTATATTCATCTTATTACTCTGGTAAAATACTCATGGAAACGGAAATGGTAAAAGCTCTGCCACGTCTACGTCTCTTTGCGCCTTCTGGTCACTGTCAATAGCTCGTTAAGTGGTGGAAGCACACGCACTTGTGTTTGTTACTTTTCCTAAAATAGAGATATGATGATCCATCCAAATGACAAGTTAATTAAAATTTACAGATTTGCCGACGACATAGAACTAATGACAGGCCAACGACCTGGCATATACTGGCTGATATGTTGGAAGTATTTGTCTCCTCTCGCGATGCTCTCCATCCTCATATCCTCATTTGCTGAACTCGCTATGGAAGGTTCGGGGTACGAAGCCTGGATCAGCTCAGAAGGTGATACTGAGAAGAAACCCTGGCCTATTTGGGCAGTTCTTCTAGTGCTTGTGCTGGTGCTTGCATCAGTTCTTTGGATACCGGGATTGGCTATTTGCAGGTATTTTCTAGTTTTCTTAATTCTTAATATTCCCTCAATTCTAATATATATTTCACTTTATAAGTTCTATTACTTACTTATTACTTCTATTATGTGACAAAAAAAATACTAGTGAAACAATTTTTTATTTATCCTTTTTACAGATACTTCGGTATACAAATAATTGACGACGAAGAACGCGCGTGGTTCCCAGCTGATGACCTGCGTGACTTCCACGGAATCGAACCCCGACCTGTCTCCGCTGTTGAAACCCTATTGTTCTGCACTCGACCGGACGGTAGTGAGGGGTGCTGCTGGCCGGGGTGCTGCGAGACCGACGATGAAGAGTGAATGCGAGATGATTTTTGTTTTATCTAAATATTCCTTTTTTAGATTAACACGTAAGTGATATATTTTATTGTTATTAGTTTATTGGTTTAATTTGAAATTAATTCAATTACATTTTACAAAAGTTCAAGTAGAACTTACATATCAAGTTGAATTTGAAAAACATATACAAACATTTTATTTTATATTTAAGTGCTATTTGGTCATTTCAAATGATATAATAGATTTTTATTTTAATACATAATTTTTTTAATGTTATTTTTTTTCTGTCTATTCATTATACTTTGGCTTATCTTGCGTTGCGGGTTAAATAAGGTAACATTTCAATCAATATTAACGTTTGAAATAGTAAAATACAAAGATTTGCTCATATATGAGTATTAATATAGCGCTATTAGTAATAAAGTGGCCAGTTATATGTACACTACATATTGAATGTATTCTTTATATTGATTCGAGATAATGGAAGGTATTAAAAAATAATATTAAATGTTAAAACTAGAATTTATGTTATGCGTAGTTTTTTTTTATTTTACTTCTAGAAGTTATACATGCCCGTAGATAACGGATGACACTGTTACTTTAGAATGTTTCTCAAATGTCTTCTGAAAAAAAGAATTAAGTGTTTTTATAGTTATTTTGCGTGTTGTGAGTATATAATATAATGACAATAAAATTTTAAAATACTATTAAAGAAAATAACTAAATTATCTTTTAGAATATATTTGTTTACAAATATTTAATCTTTTTTTTTTATATAAATAGAGTATTTGTATCTACCTTTTAAAATAAAGATATACTCTGTTCTAAATTTAAAGTAATGTAATAGGATTTTGAAAATATATTTACAAGCTGTGTTTGCAAAATGACAATAATGTTAAAAATAATCATGACAATAATAAAACTACTTACATTTATTTCTCATTGATTTTTATCTTATTGAGTGGTTTAGTGATTAACAATTCTGACTTCTAATAAGCGACGTTACACAATATCTACTTTGACGTTCCCAGTCAAAGTAGATATTGTGTAAAAAACGCAATTATTTATATAGAATTTAAAACTATTTGATAACCATATCCATTGTATGAATATTACTATATTATAGTATTGAGTGAATTTCATTATTACTATAGAACTTGCGTGTGTTATTTTAATGCAATATGTGCATTCAATAATTTTGATGTAACTGTGATTTGAAAAAAGGAGTTTTATTGAATTTATTTTATAAAAACTATATCTACCTAAATATTCATCATAGTGGCTACCTATTTATTTATATTATAATATAATAATTATTAATTGGTGTATCTATAGATAAACTGTGAAAGACTTCATGAATAGAATTGTATGTTCAATGTCATTTATTTAGACTATCAAAAAACCGTATGACGTATACATGATTTTGAACGTAACTGAGGTATTTTCAATGACATATAATATTATACTTACAGAAGTAATATGATATCTAAACATATTATTTTGTATATTTTTTTCCAATAATAATAAATAAATAAAAACATAGGGTTCATTATAAAAAGTATAATTTTCATTTGATATTCTTTATTTAAAGGTAAAAAACATCTATTTTAAAGTTTATATCAATACATGAAAATGTGCATATCGATAAAAAAATATCAATATTTTAACATTCAACTTATTAAATAATTTTACTATTAACCTTATATACAAGCTTAATGGACAAAGAAATACACCACAGTAATAAGAAATATTTATATATATATTTTTGTTGTTTGTTATAAATCTACGCTATACTTTTATTGGCGAAAAAATCTTTATTATTAAAAGCATTTGTAACATATCAATCAATGATAAACGTAAAAAAATATATTTCTAAAATATTTATTTATATCGGAATTATAGCTTTATATAGCCTTTTATTATTATGTATTCCTATCCTTCTTTACTTAATATATATTTTAATTTATATTTAGAATAAAAAATGATATCAATCTTATGATATGATATAAGATAAAATAAGCTTGTAGGGATTGTTTATAATCTATCGGCTGCGTTTGGGCCATGTTTGCCAATCCTTAGCGTCCTTAACACTTAATACAGTCTTGTTATATAGTTATAGTTTTATTGCTTAAAATTAATATTAGCAATATGTTTAACAAAAAATTGAGGCCGTTGTGTCGCAGCAGCAAAAGGGTGTGATTGTAACGAGACGGTTGTGGGTTCGAATCCCACTCGAGGAAGTGAAATATTTATTTACGTTTATATTTCCATTTCTTCGCTTTGGTGTCGAAACAAAGGGCGGAGTTGAGTTCTGCCATTCAACCCGCAATGCCTCCTCAAAAAGTGGGGACGGAGTGTCTTAACACTAGGTTCCCTCTGCCTACCCTGCTGTGTGCGGGATACAGCGTGAAGCTGAATAAAAAAATATATACTTGTGTCATTGGTGTTATTTTTATATAAAGAACGTCAATTAACAGTAGAAATTGTTGTTACTATCTGTAATTTTAGAATGTGACGTTTCATACATTTTTTAATTTATTCAAGTAAACTAATTTAACATATTAAAGAAAATATTATTTTAATTTTGTTTATTGATTCATTATTATATATATTTAAAAAAAAAATTATTTGTCAAAATTTTTTTTTTTTTAAAAGTAATGAAGCGCACATCTATACTATCAATATCGTATACTATATAATACACTGTATAGTGATAATAATTATAATATAAATTTTGTAGTGATGTTGAAATTGATGAAGAGTTCTAGTTTAACGAGACAATAAGCCACTGGTCGTGGCGCAGTGGCACAAATGTGTAAACGCGACTGGTTGTGGATTCGATGCCTACTCGATGAAATGAAATATTTCATGTTTTCATTTCCTCGCTCTAGTAATGAGCAAAGCAGTATTGAGTGGCTACTCAACACGCGCAATGCCTCGAAAATTTGGCGGAGTGTCGTAATACTAGGTTTCTAGGTTCCCTAGCCTAGTAGCCTTACTAGTTCATCGCACCTGTCACGTTCCGCACAATTTTGTAATCGTTTATAGATATAATAAGGAAAAGATAATAATAATATTAGCGAAATATTGAGAACGTTACTTTAGACTGTTATTTATTTATTAGAAAAAAAAACAATATGACATAACATTATTCAATTAAGTTTAACAACTTACTATTGTACTTCGACTATATCATAAATGGCTTTTTCACTGCTCAGTTACTTCGATATATATTTTTTTTATATTTATACAGTCTAAATATACGTCTGCTTTACATACATAATGGACATAAAAAAATTCGATGTACTGCATCAAGGCTAGTTTTAAAGGTTAATACGGCCTACTGTGACACATGCTTGCCTAAGACACATATGTCACGATGAAATACTTAGAAGTTTTTTTTAAAATGACGTCCTAGGTATCGTTCTCAAATATTTAGATAATAAAAATAGGAAATTGACAATAATATATTCAGATGTTGTATAGTGTAATTCAATATAACCGTAACGATGTTAATCTTCAGATTGTATATCTTGTTCTTTTGTGTAACTATTGTAAATTTTGTCTATCTATTGCGTGTTGATGGTAAATAAATGTTTAAAAAATATATATATTGTATTATTTTTTATAAGACATTTTTCGTATTATTCTGATCTTTAGTAGAGATGAAAAGAGTGTAACATCTGACACTGCACTTTATTCAAACAATAACATATGTTACAGCTAGTTTACACAAATACTAGTCTTCTGGGCAAGTTATTAAGCAAAATAAGCACATTAAATTCCGCAAAATTTTGAGCATGATGGATATTAAAAAAATATACTCTCTAAAAAATGATATTACAAAGGTTAATGAAGGAATGCTGATAAAAAGTTATTATTCGATATTTTATGAGATGAGACTATTTTGTTTTTAGCTTTATCTCGTATTCTGTATGTAACGTTTTCAAGACATGACATGTTGAGGCGGTGGGACTTAATGACGCCTTTTGTCTCGTTACCAGCAGTTTTTAGCCGTGTGGTCCCGGCTTAGGACTGTCTATGTAGTAAAATATAGATTTTAGAGGAACAAAATAAAACAACACACTGTAATCATCAAACCTTGATGTTTACTAATACATTTGAACATATCACCAGGTACACAAATAAGGTACTAGAAAATATCAAACAAAAATACCATAATTCTAAAAAAGAAAAAGTACAAAGTTATTATTTTTTTAATAATTAGAAACTCATACGGGCAATGATGTCCAATAAAATACCAAACAAAATAATTTTCAGCATAAAATCAGTTCACTTAAAGCTTGAAATTTCTGATTAATTATACAAAAGCTTGTAAAGGCTTTAATTAGTGGTTCTTTATTATAATTTTATACTATCTACATAAATTTTCAAATCAAAATAATAATCTTACTTTTTGCATCATTACCTAACTACATTAAAAAACAAAAATTCAAAAGAAAAGAAATTACTTACACATTACATCTGCATATGATTACAATCAGTCTATAGAAAGGAGGCAGTTCCTTTATTTAACACATATTTAGGTAAAATCTAAATAACACAAAGATATATTAGACTATTTTTGACTTTTAATCAATATGTAGGTAATTATTCTTTACCAGGTAAAAATAATATAATTGATATTTCATTTAAATTAAGAAGCTTGGAATAGCATAGTGGTAGTAGGAATTGTCATTTTCTATTAAATGTTTGTGAAATTTTCTTTGATTTATATTTTATTACATGTACCCTTTCAAAAAAAATGAGTGCAATAGTTTTAGTATACATACTGTACATTTTAAAGCCATTGGCACGCTGTGTTCTTAAGCGGTCACCCATCCAAGTACTGACCGTGCTCCAAAATTGCTTAACTTCAGTGATCGTATGAGAGCTGGTGATATGGACGTCGACTAAAGCCAGTTTTGAAAAACAAACAGCGAGTTCCAGACATTGTCTCAAGATGCGCGCAGTACAACTCCAGGGAATGCCAAGTAGTTTCACCTCTTAATGTCATACAATAGTATTAGTGTGATGATGGCAATGAGAATAGGTTGTCAAAGACATGTTGAGGATGACTCTAGTGTAAATTGTGATTCATTTGTAACCTCAATACTTTAAATGCTTTTTGCTTATTGAATATAAAACATATTTTTTTAATGGCACAAATGAAATATCAAATCCATATACAGATTTCTATACATGTAAAACTAACAAATTGATTGTAATTTTTATATAAAAATTATTTTCCTACCATAAAAAAATTAAAAGAAGGATAATAAATTAAGCAAGAAATGCTAAAATCAAGTACCTCCTTGAACAGCATTTTGATTATCTAACTCAGCTCTCTTTACTTTCTTAGCTTTTATATCAGCCATAGTTTGCTCAATAGATCGTAAATCTTTTTTATTCTCACTAGGAACTTCCCCATAACTTTTATTCATGTTAGTTTTCTGTGCGGCATCTATGGCAGCTTCTTGACCAATCAAATGTGCATATTTTTGTTTATAGAAAGTCCCGCTTAGTTCCTCTTTGCCATGTTTACGTTTCCTACTTTTCTCTTCTTCATTTTCTAAGGCAGCTAATTTTTCCATTTCAATGCGTCTTTGTGCCATTTCTGCTGCTTTCTCTTCATCCCATATTCCACCAGCTCTTCGGACTGTCAATTCATCTTCCGAGGGTCCTTTGTCCTTTAAATAAACTACACAATACCTATCTATACCTTCTTGTCCAAATGAGTAAACTTGTGCCCCAGCTGTGGTTGCAACATCTCGTATAACTGATCTATACATTTGGTCCATTGGGTCAAATTGTAAATATGATTTAGTTCCATCTGTGATAAAATTGTTAATTTTCTCCTCAATTCTGGCACAGAACTTATTTAATATGCTTTTTTCTTCTTTTTGTTTCTTTTCTAATGCTTCTTTATGTTTCTTAATTGCTTTCTTCTGAGCCTCACTCACTGACGGAGGCTTTTGCATTGAATTTAAAATGGAACCTAAGAGATCCATGTTTATATTTCGTTTTCAGAACAAAAAGATGTGTAAGCTAATATTTCAGATATTTTCTTCTGCCAATCAGCGGATATTTTGAAGTTGTCAATTAAACACTCAGTACTTAACCCTTTAAAAGACAGCACATTCAGTGATGTTTCAATTTGTGCAGATATTTCTGCCCCATATGTGAATGTATCTTCTGTAAATTCTAAGATTTGATCAAGTGGTGGTTGTAAAGAAGTTCCCTTAACAAGTATCGTTTGCTGAGAGAAGTCAATTTCTCTTACGCTATTCAACAGCACTTTATGTTTATTACAAAGCTGGTCAAATGCTTCTTCTATTTGAGCTCTGAAAAGGAATATAAAGTAATAATTAGCAACGAAACAATGATTCATTGTTACTTTCGTAAACATTTTCTTCGATCACTTACCGTTGTCTTTGTATTTCTCCAATTTCTTCAGAGATAAGGTTATGTAAAGCCGATAATAGTTTACTTTGCAGTCCTTCAAACTCCTCGAGAGGTGTGCCAATCACATTTGCTCTAAAACAACATTACATCATTTTAATTAATAATTTACAGCAGAATATTTAATACACTAAAAAAGGAATAAAACTTACTCTTTAATGTTATTGCACCGACGAATCAATTTATTAATAGATATTGCGCAGTTTTGGCAAATTTTCAAACACGTTTTGGACTTATTATAAAACTCTTCAAAAAAAGAAAAGTAATCAATTATTTGTTTCTGTACTTTTGTTTCCATTATATGAATACAATCGCATGTTTATTACTTTTCACAACTTTTAAGCCTAAATAAATTTTCAGGTGTTGACCTTGCAACATAGGTGTTGCCAGTTGCTAAATAAATACAAGTACGCTTAAAGCATATTGTGATTAATATCCGCTAGCGTATGATACTTATAAAACTAAAATATTGAAATAAAATAGGTAATTCAATTTAAAAACATATAAAAGTTATAATTGGCTTTCGAGATTTTTATATAATAATAATTTACTGTATATAGCTTATAAATGATTAATCAATCAAGACAACAATTCGCACTCATTGAAATCAATATAAAATAAAAAATTGGACTAACCTGAGATTAATATAAAAAAAGTAATTATATAGTATACTTATTTCAATTTCAAAAATAAAGTCACACGAGACTACCGCCTTGTAATGTTGCCGTGATAGAAAACAATAATTATCAAAAAATATTTAAGTATGTATAATATAATTTTCGTTTTAAATTCATTGAAATTGTACAAAGAAAAATCTTCTTCTAAATCTATTAACGGCTTTTAGCTTCCAACTTCCAGCTGAGTATATCGGGACGTAGTCTTAAAACGTTTTCAAACTTCTAAGACGAGTAGAAAAACTAAGTATCTAAATGAAAGAATAATTAACAATATCAATTGAGTAATTCTTTTTACATTATATGATTTTGCTCACAGTATTATTGAACCAACAATAAGTCAATCTAGCTACAATAGTTACGCGCATCGAAACGGAGCTTATTTTCTTTTCGTCGCGCTTTAGTATTCATCTATCTTTAGCGGGGAGAGAACGTTCGCCGTATTTGTGTCTTAATTCGATATTTTCGCTATAAACTATTACAATTTCGTTTCCTTCTTACTTGTAACATAGTAATAAAAAGTAGTGTAATAAAAAAAACTGTGTAAATAATGAAGTTTGAATATACTTTGTATTCCACTTAGAAATTGTGATTTTGTGAAAATGAATGGTAAAATGCACAGTGAGACGGGCACTTTCTCGCCTGACGACATGCGTGCCGAAATATTAAATCCATTTGTTCATAAACTGGAATTAGATAACACATATGACAAAATACGGGTAAGAATTAACTGCGTATATAGTTAACTGTTTCCAATATGTTATTTTTATACAGGAAGAAAAACAAAGTGTCTCTGTCTGTCTGAGTCTGCGCAGACTCCGTTGTAGAGACTTACGTGACAAACTATAATGATTTTATATGTTCTTTCACTTCATTATTATATATTATAGGAACTCTATGTTTATAAAAATGTTTACAATTTCCTTGTTTCGTTACTTTCGTAATATTTTGATCGTAATCATTTCACAGTAGCGCTCATCGCACTTTCTCTAGTTTGTTTTTAAAATTAAATTTACTAATTTTAAACCATATTTATTCCATAATAGTAGAAAAATCATTTAACAGTCTATAAGAAACAAGCAAACTATTTTTTGACCCAATATGGAATAACTGATTACTTATACATTCTTTAATTAATAGTAATTTATTTATATTATAATAACTATGTAGGTAAAAAGTCAAGAAACAGTATACAGAATGTATTTTAATTGTGTATATTCACTTAAAGTATAGAAATCATAAACAATTACGTTAATTTATGAAAGAGAGCCAAGTTCAAAGTTAACCTTAATGTGCGTAAAGTGTTACTTTCGTTATTGCTTCTTCATTTCATCTTGATAAGGCGAATACAACCTGTTATTTAGAAAACTTCTTTGGTACCTCCGGCATTTTGAATAAAAAAAAGAAGAAGCATGATAAACCGTTCTACTTTTCTATCATTTCGTACAATTTGTATGTATTGAAAACCAATAGACATAAATGTATACCGATAGGTATATATATGTATAAGAACTAGCTTAGAATATGGAGATTCCCAGTCCGATCGACGGCTGCAAGGTTCAAGTCTCACAGGAGACGCCCTTGCCGCCGTCGACATCTCAAGCAGCCACGCAGGGTTTTTTCAGGGACAGAATACCCACCCCTACCAATCCGCTGTAGCTGTAAAAGCCAATAGGGCTGATAGCAGTAACTTCAAGTCCGAAAAAAAATTCTACATTTTCTAGTAAGTGACCTAGGTATGTGGCCGCTGGTATACCGGGTGACGACGAAACAATTAACGTTTCAGCCGTGTGTCGGTATGTCCCGGCTTAGAATAGGATCACCCTGGTACTGTCGGTGTCGTAAGAGGCGACTAAAGTACGTGTGGAAGAGTCACGTCGCCAGTAATGGCAACACGCATGGGCAGACTCGACCGGGTTTAATACCACCCCCGGCATTTAAAACCGGCGTGAAGTAGTGGCCCTTGCCACTGCGTTTCGCATTAGGTAATTCCGGGCCCCGGTGCCCTTCATCTCCACCTTAAAGGCTGGCAACGCACCTGTGGCTCCTCTGGTGTTGCATGGGGTCGTGGGCGGCGGTGATCACTTACCATCAGGTGACCCGAACGCTCGTTTGCCTTGTCCTCTCCCATAAAAAAAAAAATGTAATATACCATATATCTTTTCTCAATGTTGGTTAACAATTGAGATTGGGGTCATTCAACACACTCAGAGATTGTGGATTCGATTCCCACTCGAGGAAATTAAATATTTAATATTTTCATTTCTTCGCTATGTAAGACAGACAGCCTTTTTTAAGTTCAAACTGTATTTCGTACATAGGAGTAATTAAAATGGAAATTGTAATTACTTTTGCAAATATTTTTTTCAGCTTCACGCTGTATCCCGCACACAGCAAGGCAGGCAGAGGGAACCTCGGTATCAAGACACTCCGTTCCCCACTTCCTGCCGAATTCTGGAGGCATTGCGTGTTGAGTGGCAGAACTCAACACCGCGCTTTGCCTCGACACGAGAGCGAAGAAAAATGGAAATATAAACGTAAAGAAATATTTCTCTTCCTCGAGTGGGAATTGAACCCATAACAGTCTTGCTTATGGGCGGCACCCTTGTGCCACTGCGCCACGACAACTTCAAATATAACACTAAAAAGCTTTGAAATTGGTCATTAATTAGATTTTGTGTCATTTGAACACACACATGTACATATATTTCTTGTAATGAAAAATAATAAAAAACATTAATTTATACATTTTGCTTAGAATTTCTAAGGAAATTGATTTTAGTTTTTAACTTGTAAGGCTATATTTGAGATTGGATGTATTTAGATATATTTCTTTAGTGTAAAATATTTATTCAGGCAGGCAGAGGGTACCTAGTGTCAATACACTCCGTTCCGTCGCACTGCGCTATTTCCGAGACATGGCGTGTTGACTGGTAGTTCAAAGCCGCGCGCGTGTCAAACAGAGGCTAAAAATTTAATACTTTTATACTCTGGCATCGTAATTGTTAAATAAATGTTTCTCCAAGTCCATGTAAATCGAGGTATAATTATTTATTTTTATAATGTTTCTTGTAAAATGTAAATTAATATTAATTATAATTATATGTTTAAATACTTCCGTTACCACTTGTGCTATTACCGTTGTAATGTCTTGAAATTGATGATGAATGTGAGATTTATTTATATTCTTTGAATATCTCGAAATTATATTACTCTAGATTTCGAATATTATTATTACTTCATTTATTATCTATTTATGAAGTAGTATGTCAAACTTGCTTTATTTCATTTTTTTTTATGACTAACATAAAAAAAAAAATGAAATAAATCTATTTCTGGTTCCATAGAATATATCCTATTTCCATATATTTTTTTTATATATGGAGGAAATAATTCGTATCTATATATAATATACATATATAAAATTTCCTTATTTTTTTAAAAATATTTTTTAATTTACTTATTTCTTTTTGATAAATCAGTCTACATAGCTATTACTGTAGTGACAGGTTCAAAGTCAAAGTCATGTTATTGCCATACATAAATCGTTATTTGCTTAGGCCTAGGTGTGAAGGGAAAGGAGGGCGTCATGGCGTACCGTGCACCGCTATTCCACACCCATCACCCTAAATGAGTTTATAAGTATATTAAATTGGTTGGTTTCTGCCTTTTCTATGTTAAACTTAAGCCTAAGCAAGATTATATAAATATAAATATCTTTCGATATGTTCCCTCCATCCTCATATCTCAAAAAATTACTGAACCGACTATTCTCTACGTTTAAAATAAGAATATAGCGGATTTTAATAAATAAAGGTAATGTCGATATTATCGCAAAAGTACAGCATTGAGGCCTGCAAAGCTTCAAGAATTTGACAGAAAGTGAGGAATGGATGTGTCTTAATGGGAACGGATTGTTTAAACACTCAGGGGAACCTGAGTGCCTAGGGTATCCCCTAAATATCCGTGAAGATCCTATATTTTATATTAACGTAATTATGGACGTACAAAAATTTCTTATTTTGTAGTTGGCTAAAAGTATAGTTTCTAGAATTTTTATCATTGATTGATTAAGCTATAACATAACTTAAGTCCAGCTTCCACCGCGAGCAGGACCGACGTATTATTAAGCTATGTTGAATTCGCAAGAACAACCTGCCTACTTGTATTGCCATCAATAAATAATCGGGCGGTGAGGACCGAGGGATCAGAACGAGTTGAAATGAACCTGCCCAGTTCTAGCGGGGCACAGCTATTACAAATTACATAACTGTTTGTTTGTACACAATGTAAACCTATTTTACATTAAAGGATCCGTCCGTTCGCTCAATTCTCTTTCGCAGTGGAAACCGAGCTTTATCCTCGTCCGGCGCAGCTAGGACGAGTCTGACTAGAAGTAGATACATAAAAGCTCATATTTGTAGTACTGGTTTTGGTTTGGTCTGGTTAGTTAAATGCAATGTTTGAGCTTTACTATCAAATGTCTAATGTCTCGAAATCAATAGAAAACGACGAGCTTAGTAACATATAACAAGCTCTTCTTCTCTTGGCTAGTTCCTGTTTACTTCTCTTGGTTAATTTGGTTTATAGTTTAAATCTGTAAAAAAAAAACAATAATACGCTTTTTCTCAAATGACAGGCAAAGGAAGTCTAGTGTTAAGACACTTCGCAAAGTTCCTCTGAATTACCGAGATCTTGCTTGTTGAAAGTCGGAACTCAATGCCGCGCTTTCCCAGAGTAAGGATTGTACCTACAACCCACGGGGATGCTGTAAAACGATATTTTTTAATATAAATCTTTCCATCAGTTATTTTTCTACCGTACTGTTCACATTTCTATCTATTTTACTAAAGGAAAGTTGGAAATTGCTCGCTTAACCATCGATCGTTGAGGGAAAGTCGACTAACCGTTAGACCAACAAACATCTACTTGAACAGAAACGACCATACGTTATGTAATGTATGATAGCGGCAGGTTTTTATTTTTGTCAAGACTATTATTTGAAAATAGAATAATGATTCACTTTGAAATATTTAATAATTTAAATTTTTCGCTCTGTTGTAGAATTAAAGGGCGATTAATCCAGAAGTCAGTGGAATTTACACAATTTATAACTCCGAACATCCATTCTACACATTTGAATCACTTGGTGTAGAAGAGCACGCTCTAGGTTTTTCAGCTTTGTTTTATAACTATATACTATTTGTAGCTTCACGTCGTATTCCTGGAGCCAAATGAAAACCTTTCATCTCTCCACTGTCATCAACTTCTTCGTACAGACTTTCTTCCAGTCTCACGTATACCTAGAATATCTCGGACCAGATCTGAAACCTAATATAATAATAAAATAAATATTACAAAATAAGGTAGACAGTATTTTTGAGTAAGCCGCAAGAAGATGGAAAGAGAAACAGTACGAAATTTGATTTGAAAAGCATTTAAGTGTAACGGGAAGCATTTTCATGTACGTGTGCGGTGTGTTTATTTAAAAACTATATATCCACAGCTATCCTATGTATGGCTGTAAATTCCAAAACAAAATTAAGAATATAGAAAATTATAAATGAAAATAATGTAATTACTTATCTTATAAATAATTTTCTGTTATACTTATTTGTCAAAACTTTAACCTCAATTCGATTATGGTTTTAGTGACATTGGCAAAGTTTAAACAGCTTAGCTGGCACGTTCAACGCTATAAGCAAAGAACAGAACAGAGTATGGATTTAACCGGTAAAATTACCATTAATAGCTCTGTTTTCATCCGATTGAATCGAGTTTGATTCTTATCTATGAGTATACATTGATGAGAATCGAACTACTCAGTTTTGAACAGACCACAACGCTATAATATTTTGGGCCAAAAAAACTTCAATGCCTGGATGTTGGCAGATGAATAAAAATATATAATAATAAGTCATATAAAATCATATTTTCTTATCTTAAATGTTAAAAGATATGAATATATTATTTAATTTATATAACTAAATATAATATAAATATAATTTAGATCGTATGAAGGCTATATGCTACTAACTTGTTTCTAAATGTTTAGACCTTGACTTATTAAAATCTAGATTTTGCATAAAGTTATGGCTGTATTATTATTTAAGCTATACTCTAACCCCAAAAAGAGAAAATAGGGATTAAAGTTTGTTTGGAAAGGTTATTAAATCGGCACCGATTTTTATAAAATTTGAAATTTAGTTGTAATATTGATGTGCTTTCTACATAGGCCTAGTTTTAAAGTATTAAAGTAATATTTTTACTAGAATAAAATATATTAAGAACGTACAGTAGAGGCCAGTTGTGGTGCAGGAGCACTGGTGTGTAAAAAAATATGAAATATTTTTCTCAGCTTTTCTTCTGGTGTCGATGCAAAGCGCGCCATTGAGTTCCACCACTCAACACACAATACTTCTAAAATTCGAGGGAAAGTGGGGAGCAGAGTGTCTTAATACTACGGTCTCTATGCCTACCCTGGAGATACAGCGCGAAACTGAGAAAAAGAAGAGATAATAAAATGCATATGATAATTAATTTAAGAAAAATATACAAATAGTTTAATACCAATGTAAAAGTCCCCTGGACATGGAAGCGTCGCCGCGAAAATTGCATTATAATTTTTTAAATATATTTCTTAAGTATTGTATATATTATTTTGATACATAAAATATATTAGTATATTTTTATTATTATATACTTATAGGCGTTGTACCTAAATGTAATTGGGTAAGATTTTGATTAAAAGATTTTTTATTTGGCGATTATCCTTAATTGCATTGATGAATTTGCAATGACGTAATTATTTCATTTGTAAGATATGTGTCCTACTGAAGGACACATATCTTACAAACCAAATAATTACATGATTAACAATTTTACAATTTGAGAGCAATAAAAATTTAAAACGATAAAAATAACTTATAACTTTTTACTTAAAGACGTTCATATTTTATTGCTTTTAATATATGATAAAAAAAATTAATCCTACAGATAATCTTATATAAAAGAACTGTTAAAATTTAATTGAATTAAACTCAAATGAAATTACCAAAGATAATAATGATTATTCATTACTAATAAAATAATTACTAATGGTTTTTAGTTAATTGTGTATTTAAGAAAAATATGTCGCGCTTCACTTCTACAGTAGGGCGAAGAAATGGTTATATTAATTTCATTTCCACGAGTGGTAATTGAACCCACAACTTTACAATAACACGTGTGTGCCCCTGCGCCACGTCTGGACTCATTATTATCGATCTGAATAATTATAACACATTTACTGTGTACGGTTGGTAGAGTGTTCCACCACCTCCTTTTTTTGCATTTTATTTTATCACGCAAGCTTACTGTCGTCCCAAAGTGCGGCTTTTATTTTCTTGAATATTCTCGAACCTACGCCCTTCATGTGTATAATTATACACTGCTCTACTGCGCAACATTGGTAAAAATATAATATTTACGTCTGTATTATTTTTACTTTTGGTACATATTTTTTCAATTCAATATGTGAACGCATATTGCACTAAAAAGTCTCGGTGACCTCTAGGTCGTTTTGGATTATTTCCAAATTTTTTATTTCGTTCTTTATGTTAAAAACTGTCTCATCTATTTTTATTTATTTTTTCACCTATAGACTGTTAGAAGAAAAGTTATTGTTTAATGTAAGTAGGTATTTTAAACTTTATAATATTTTAAGAAAAAAATATATTAAGAAAGAGCCCACGTTGCTTGGACGATTTCTAAATTTTAATTAGACTAGAACGAACATCTTACTTGATGTTCATATTCATGTATTAGTATTAAATCTGATATTAATTTTCTATTACTAAAATGTAATGTATTATAATATTTTTAAAGCTATTATTTGTACCTCCATGATTTGAGTTACGCTTTTCCCGCATCTCAGGGTATCCAGAGAAAAACTGAGTCTTTAGAGGAAAAAATGAACGCTACATTTCGTCACAGCGAGAAAATGAAAATAAATTAAATAATACGTTTACTGATATCTCACTGCGCACATGTTCCCATTGAAATTTTACAGTTTCCTATTATCATACAAATATAACAACAGAAAATTATACTAATTAACCATAAAGCCATTTAAATAATGACAATCAATTTATTTTTCCAGACGGCGATATTCACAGTAATTCTGCTACCGTTCAGAGTGATTGTAATATGCTATTTGATCGTCACAGCGTGGTTCCTCGCGTGCATCGGTCTCTATGGGCTGAGTGAAGAGGACCTACGGCGGAAGCCCATGACAGGATGGAGAAGGTAAATATTTATATATAATATCATTTTAAACTTAGTAAAATAATCGTAATATTTTGGATGCCTAGACACTCAGCTTCCCACTTTCCACCAAATTCTGGAGGCATTGCATGTTCTGTGGTGGACTCAACACCAGAGCGAAGAAATGAATATATTAAATATCCCAAAAGTATTACGATAAGATTTATCGTTAAAAAAGACAGCAGCTAGATTGCTATTTCTTCAACTCGTAGTTCGTCCCACAATCTCGGTTTTTCTCCATATTATTAATTTACATTTTTTTACTTATTACAGCATATCTTATATTTTATTCAAAATCTGAATGGTGTCCGATAAGACGATGTCAATTTTTCTACATTGTTTTTTTCATTAGGCAAATAATTAACATCTTTAATTTGTAACTATTACCTCGAATGGGAATAGAACCCCCAATCATTGCCAGCAGTCATTACGGTTAATATGTAGTATAATAGCCACTTTAAAGCACAATAACCAACAAAAATCGCTCACAATGCAAACAATGGTATTGTTCAAAATGGACCTTGAAACAATGAATAGGAAAATAGTGAGAGGCGGTCCGTAAGAGGTAACTGTTGCGTTCCACACAACGATGCTCTACATACATAATTATTTTCTATAGCAGAAAATTATGTTTATTTATAGCTAAGAAAATGACTAAAGAATTAGAATTTCAGTATTTATAGTACATTTGACGAGTCGTGATCACATTGTTAGCTGACCCTTAGAATTGATCTTAGGATGTTATCTTACTATCGATTATCTTTTCTCGAGTGCTCAAAAGATCATGAGAAAGTAGGAGAGAGAGGCTTATAGCTGCCACGTTTGCGAAGATGGAGAAAAGAGTTGATAGTTTTATTAATTTTTCATATAGACGTGTTTTTATTTTTAAATATTACTATTATTTTTTAATTTTATCAATATAAGTATGACATGATCTCTGTAATGACTCTTTCAATGTACAATGAGGTTCACATTTCATCGCCATAAGCCACAACTCTACATTTCACATGCAGTAAGGTATTATTTTAATATTGCGGTATTTATTAGGTAATACGAGGCACCCAATATTGCTCAATTGGCTATTTATAAAGTTTACTATTTGGATATTTATAAGAGAAAATTTGATTTCCGTTCCCTTGTAATATGAAAAACAAAGTTTATATTACATATAGAGGCCTTCGTGGTGTAGAGAGACATTGTCTGACTGTAAACGCGATGGTCGTGGGTTCGATACTTACTCGGTGTAGTAATAATTTCAAGCATGCTTGCTGTATTGACTTCCGCCACTCAACACGTCAATGCGTGTTGAGTGGCGGAAATTTATTATATTAATTTATTATACAAATCCTTCATGGATAGGCTATATGTTACTTATAAAACCAAGACAAAATTCCTCTTATTCTTCTTCCTAGAAAAAGGGAAAAAATGCGTTCTGGTAAGGAGGCAAAGCACGGCGTTGATTTGTACCACTTAACAAAAAAAAAGCCCCCACATGTTCCATTCGGCGGAACGGATTGATTTAAGGGGGAACGGAGTGTCTTGACACTTGGTTCCTAGATTCTCTCTGTTTTCTCTGCTATGTGAGAGATACGGCAAAAAATAAATAAACAGGTGACAGAACGGCCAGTTATTTATAGTATGTAACTCTGTTTTCCCAAAACTTCTTGTGTTTACAAATATTTCTTTAAGCAAAACTGAACACACTACTGTGTTTAAACAGATACGTTGCGTTTACGGCTACGAAATAGCCACTTTGAGAAGTGCAAAATAATTTGATATAAAAAAATATATATATATAAGTAAAAAATAATAAGTCTTTTAATTTTTTATCAACCATTTTCAATTAAAACCAGTGTATACTGTTATTTTATTTAATATAGCTTGTTAAATTGCTATTGTTATAAAAATCGGTAAAAGAACTCGTTACGAAATTTAGATCATTACGAAAAATAAACTGAGATATAAAATTAATGAATTTGAACGCACGTTACAAGTAATCAAGGTCTCGGTTAATCGACATTAAAAGGTTTTTTTGGCTGCCAATTTTTTTATTACCTACAAATATTTCAAGTTCTAAAGTCCATTTAAAAGTGGACTAGTTAAGTTTTTCCTTTTTATCTATTAAAAATAATGTTCAGAGCTGTTGTAAAATGTATGTATCTATGTCAATTTAACTAATTGGCATGTATCTTCTCATACCATTTCACTTATTCTTCATAAAAAAATGTCAACTTTCAGCTTTCTAGTTCAGTTAAGTTTTTAATTGATGGCGCTTCGAGCGTGCCAGTTGAGCACATATCACTCCGTCAACGTCACGTTGTATGGAGAACACACAACGGAGATTATACGGTAAAAAAGAGACTATATTACACAATAAGAGAATGCACGTTAAAAGAGGTCCATTAAGAGTACTTCTGCTTTCTGTCCGAAAGTCTTAGCCTTGCGTTATCTGACAGACAGTGTCAGAAGATTTATATTGATGTATGACTAGATAGTTTTTTTCCAGAAGAACCCACTTACGTTGGAACCTGCAACCGTAGTTTTCCACCAGGCACATGGAAGTATTTATTGGCTGTTGTGCTACAAAGATATTACAACAAACAATTAAAAAAATTTAATAGATTCACGCTGTATTCCGTATATAGCAAGGCAGGCAGAAGAAACATAGTGTAACCAGAGCTTGGTAATAAAAATAAATAACTACACGTGTGAGTTGAACCTACAACCGTCGCGTTTACATGAGACGTTGTGTCACTACGCTACGACGGCCTCACTGTCGTTAAAATACAATTATAATTTTATTTACTCACATCACTATATATAATTAATTGCGTCAATACAATTTTCAAGTCTGTTAAGATGTCACAGGTTGGCCTTCGTGCGCCCGTTCATGTGGAACCGTTAACTCTACACGCTATTGAGACCGTTTAGTCGCTTTGTGGAATATCTATATACATTCAATGTGTTTTTAGGTTTTTTTTCTTAAGTGGGTAAAGTAAATTTGATTTATAATGTAGATGCAGATAGCGGTAAAGTCGAGCTAAATCCTTTATAAGATATACAAAGATAAATAGAAAGAATAAGTGTACTATTTTTTGGAGGTTTCTTTTTCAAATTTACCAAACTGGCCTTAATAAAAATTAAACTATTAGGATATAATGTGAAATTCAATGTGATAGTAATGAGTTCAAATTACTATGTATTTTTTTTCAATATCTTATGAGTATAAGATATTGAAAATATATCGCCCGTGGGTCGAACCCACAGCCTATGCCCTTATGATCAGATGTTGTCGCACTACGTCTATATATATAGTTTTAAAATATATAATTAAGTTATTGTTCACAATTAATATAATAAAAGAAACGTAAAAGCTTGATCGTCAGCTAGATCTCTTGTACAATAGAATAACGTTCATTGTATTCGTCAGTAATAGAGTTGTCTTAAATTATACCGACGTTTTGATACCAGTAGTATTTTGTGTAACTTAATCGAGGCCATCGCAGTTGGAGAAAATAAAAACGATAGTTTTTACCTATAGTACACCCACAGTAGTATACACATGTGTATTGCTCTTTACTGTAATTTCCTTTATTTTTTTTATTATATAATATAGTTAAAGGGGGGGGGGCGTCCATAATTTATTTATTATTATTAAAGTTACCCACAAAATATCGCGTGACCTCCACATTGAGAATTGTGATTTGTTATTAGTAACCGCAAGAAAGAAACCGGAACTCATATTATTATTATTTACTATCATTTACAGGTCTAATATTTACTATTGTCATATTTAATATTTATATAGGCAGATATATTATTTACTATAACCTTCACATTATAAGTCGTGACGCAGGGGCACAAGCGGGCGACTATAAATGCTACGGTTGTGGGTTCGATTCACACTCGTGGTGATTGATGAATGATCTATTCATTTTTTTCATTTCCTCTCTTTGGCAACGCGCAGCGCTGAGTTCCGTCATTTAGGGCGCAATGACTCGAAAATAGATAAGAATGTGGGGAAGGTAATTTCAACAAGAGTGTAATGACACGCTGCTTACGCGGGATACAGGATGAACTGTAAAAAGGGTATGAAATGACCTTCTTTTGTTCTTCACTCTTGTAATAATGTGTCATAATATTGATAAGCAGTGAGTGGTGGTGCTGAAATAGGCATAGGTTGTGGGGTTCGTTCCCAATATAGGGATAGGACTATTTTTACTTTTATTTTTACTGACAACAGGAAAAAGTGCTTCGTTGATTTTTCCTATTCAAAACGGAAATTGGACGGTGCGTGCGTTCGAGATGCAGTGTTTAGTTCCGCAATCCAGTACGCACGACTTGAATGAGTAGAAAGTGGAGAACGGAGTGCCTCGTCACAAAAATACAGCCACATATCCTGAATTTGTGGGAAAATTTAAAATAATCTTTGTTAAGTTAGTAAGCATGTCATGGAATAACGACAAAGGATTAAAAAGTGAATGCAAAACTCGACGTGACATTACAAGTCTTGCTGTGATTAAAATAAATTATATGTGTTAAAATTCGGCTCCTTTTTTTATTTTTCGTTCAGTTCGTGCTTCGTTTATGCTAGTGATCAGGATTTTAAAAATAATATTTTATATGTTATATATGACGAAAGTAGTTTGTAAATGGGTATATGACTGTATTCGATTTTTTAGCCAATCGATTCTGCCAAAAAAATATACTGTACATAGTGTATATAAGAAAAAATAAATTAATATAAGTATACATCGATTTTAATTTAATAATCGATTTGAATTGATTCTTGTTTTTTTTATTTCTTATATAGTTCATTTATGATTGTGTTAGGTAGATCGTTTATTTTATTGTTGCTGTAAGAAAATTGTTTTTGTACATTTTATATGTTATATATTGTGAAAGTACTCAATAAACGGCCATATATTCGATTCTTTTCAAAATAAGTTATAACAAATCGATTTTATAAAAATAAAAACATTACATATGCCTATAAGAATAAACAAATATTTTTACTTTATTTGAGTTTTCGATTAAATCGTGTACAGGTGAAGCTTTACAAATTTTTTATAGTTTTAGGGTTTAACTTATTATTTAATTTAAGATTCGAACTCGATACGATCATTACGTAAATTATTATTTTAATTTTTTTATTTGTTAACGTCTTCATAAAAGCTTTCACTTTCCGAGAAAAATGGACAAAATTTACTTAAGAATTTTTTTGTTATTGTTAAAATATTGTACGTCTTTTATTTCAACAATAACAAAAATATTTATTTAGAAAATATGTAAAAAATTGGATTATTTTATTGAAGTGTTAAACGAGTTATAGTTTCGATTCGTCGGATTCCGCCATTAACATACAATGTCTCGAATGCAATGTCTCTTCCGTCTGTCAACCCTGCTATGCAGTAAAAAATCCTAACTCCAGTAAATCGATCTACAAAATACTTAGATATCGAATGAACCTTAGGCAACTTTATTATTAACCTTCAACCTTCGTCCCCAAGGCTGGTTGCGTATTCAACCGAGACTATTGTGTCGAAATGTGAAGCGCTAAGAGAATTTCAATCAATGCTTTGGAGTATCTGAGTAATAAGTGGATGAATTAATGAGGACATTTTTATAAAAAACAGAAGTTTTACATTTACATCGATAAATTTAAATGATTTTTAATGTTAAAATATTTTGGATTTCTCCTTTTTGGACAGATTTCCATTTAGTTATAAGACCCATTGAGACGTTTCTGTTCCCCACCTTTCGCTGAATTCTTGAAAAATTGACTGTAGTGTGGCGGAACTCAACACCGCGCTTTTCCACGTCCCCAGAATATGAAAATATAAGGTATTAACCTTGTTTATTCTGAACAGGTTTACCAATTTTGACCAGCTCACCCTTTCGTTCCCCAATTGGAAATCGAACCTAAAACCGTCGCGTTTAGTCTCAACTTTAGAAAATAATGTAGTTTTTTATATACATAACAAAGTGATAAGACACAAACTTTTATTATCGGCTCAATTACTAGGTAGATATTACTTGCTATGTAGCAAAGACCAACGCCGTGCTCAGTCTTATCGAATAAATTTTTTGTTCTAAAAAATATATGGTTAAGAATCTAAAGGCAAAAAACGAATTATATATAGTTGAAAATAACATAGCATATTCAAAGATTGCCTCGCGCTAATTCCCATGAGAGAAGTAATAATCATATGTAATATAAGCTATGGAATAGATTAATTGGTAAATACAAAGAATATTTCAAAACCGGTAAAATTGATCTTATTTATGTTTACAAACGATCTTGTTTCGAGGGCAAGACGCCTTTCGAAGAAAAGTATTTCCTACTGATTCAAGAAGTTCCGCAATTTGTATCGATATTTTTTTTTTCGATTTTTTTTTGAGATTTATTCGGCTTCACATTATTCTTACTAGTAGTACGAAAAGAGACTGACAAAAGAAGAAGACTGAAAAAATATATATTATATTAGTTATCCTAAAGTATATTTCGAGGCCGTCGTGACGTACGGGCACAAAAGTGGGACTGAAAACTTTAAAGTTGTGGGTCCGATCCCTACTCGGGGAAACAAAAAGCTTTGCTCTGGTTTCGTGCTTTAAGTTCTGCCACTCAACACGTCGTGTTTCAAGAATTCGACGGAAAGTTAGGATAGGAAGAGACAGGAACTACAAACAAAATGCCTTAACATTAGGTTCTCTTCCAGATGCCCTTCTAGGTTCAATCCAAGGTTGGATCCCAGGTTTCCTTCTAGGTTCCGTTCCAGGTTCCCTCCCAGGTTCCCTTCCAGGTTCCGTCCCGCTTCTATGTTCGGGATACAACGTAAATGATATTTTAAAATTACATTCTGTTCTGTTACTCTATTTTATTAGTATTATTCGAAACATAATTGAGATTGACGGGACAAAAAATTAATAAGCATTGCAAGCTATTGCAACTTCTATTTTTTTTTATTGTTTATTTTCAGCCATCAGTATATTTTTTTTACACTTCAATAACAGTTTACTAACTGAATAAAATAAAAACTTAATCTTTTTATACTCACGCATGTTTTTTTATTGAAGGTTACTTCTCTGAAGAATCTTGTATAAACGTATGAAAGTTAAACGAATATGAAATTAACTACAAATATTAGTTTGAAATTAATTTTTAAGTGAAATACTTATAAAGTTAATTTTATTCATTCCTTTGTTTGTTTCTATTGTAAGTTGTCACTTGTTGACAAATTATATATATAGAACCCTAAAGGGCTAAATTTTTTATAGCTTTTATTTAATTTCGCCGTCAATGTTTATTATATAATTTCACGGTTCATTTTCTTTTCTATCTAAAGGAAAATTGGCGAGCCTATTCTATACGCCAATGTGTGGATTGATGAATATGTTTTATTGAATGAAAATTTTATTATATTATACGTTAAACAATAGAAGATTATAAGGTATACGTTAAGAATAGAAGTTTGAGATTAAATAGAAATAAAAAAGTGACTTTAAATCATAGCAATTTTATGAGCGCCATAATGTTCATTTATAATGTATTTTTATTGATAAAACAAGAGCTTTGTTGGAATAAATATTAAGTGAATGTCTAAAAGATTATTTATTTTCTATTAGACTAATGTTTCATTCACATTAAGTAGGTCACAAAAGTAAAATGAATACAAAGTTATCAAATAAAAATTTACATATTTATATACTTTAACACACCCAAGTAACACACCGTTCCGGACATATTCCATTACATACATTTGCATTTTTACACAAATTCAAATAAAAATCTTTTTTTATTCTTTATTCAATTAGGCCACTACAAGCACTTTAGATTAGTTAAGTTACATAGAAATGTCAGTAGCTTTTTTTTACTCATTCCCTGTCACACCCTCATGATGTGGAAAACATGGTATAGGTATGTAAATTATTATAATTTTTAAACGAAATTCGAACCCACACCTACCACATTCAGTCTAAATGGCTGTTAAAGTGTGTTATTGTGACATTTCGATGAAGAAAGCGGGGAAGTCGGCTATCAAGATTAGGTTCTATATGTATATTGCTACCTCTATTTGCCATTGCTGCGCCGTACCATGACGAATTGCAAAGAACTTTAGATTTGAATTTGATTGGATTGTAAATTATTTTGCTGTATTGTATTCTTTTAGCTGTTTCATAGTCTAATATGGCAGTAAATAGCAGTACTTTACCGTATATTTTTTATAGAATAAGAGGATACAAATGATAATAACAGCTGTCTTAGTGTCTTAACACTAGGATCCCAGGTGCCCTCTGCATACCGTGCTATGTGCGGGATACAGCGTGAAGATAATATAATAATAACAACAACTGAATATTAGAATGCATTGTTCTCTATCTTTGTCTATTATTAAACCATGTGATAAATTTTATTGCTTTTCTTTAAAAACAATTAACTCTGAAATGAGAAAGGCGCAACTTACCTATACCGTATAAAGCGTATGGATTTGAGACATTGCATATTAAGAGTTTAATCTCAGAGGAGAATAAAGGTGATTAAATAATTTCGCCGAATAGGAACCGAACGCACAACCCTCGCGCTTATAGTCCTGCACTGTCACCAACAACCCCACGGGAATCTACACTTGTCGCATGTAAACGAATTAAGATAAACTACATAAAAATTGTGAAACTTCCTAATTTGATTAATAGTTTGGACACGAATAACACGTTTCTTTTAGACATTTATTATAATAATTTTAGAGTGCCGTGCCAAATGTCATAAACTTAGTTAAATATGAAGTTAAAGTAGAATTTAAAAGAAATTCGACAGTAGTGGGTTCTATTTCCACTTGGGGGAACGTGTTAGTTTCGTTTTCCTCATTTTACATGGAGTACAGAGTGTCTTAACACTAGGTTCCATTTACTAGTCATATATACTCAATAAAAAAAAATGCATTGGAGGTTTTTATTTTCTGTTAATGGTACAGAAATATCTCTCCTTGAAAATGAACTGGACACAAATAAATATAACTCAGTAAGAAGCCCACAATATACATTCACAAATTAAATTAACGTTGTCGGTTTCGTGTCCTGTATATTGGATTATTGTTATAATTTAAATCCTATAAACGTATGTTAAAACTTAGGTTTTATAACTTTGATAACTTTGATTATATATATATATATATATATATATATATATATAATCAAAGTTAGTAATGACACACGTTGATTCAATATCTTGTTTCATTTTAATATTAAATATTTTGTCTCCTATATCTTTTGTATAAGTGGTCAATAAATTTTCAGTTTTCGTTAAATATTTTTTCTCTAACATATAAACCTGTGATACTAGTATTAAAATTATAAATATTGATTTGATTATATTTGATTGTGATTTTAGTAATTCTAAAATTTCATGATCATTTTTATCTAAATTGTCTATAACATTAATAAAACTTTTAAAATTATCAAAATTGCACTGAACTTTCATCAAATAATATATAAAAAGCTCTTAAAAATTAAGTGACTAATTGATTCTTAAGACATTTTCTCACAAATCTAAATTAAATACGTACCTATATGAAACCGTTACTTTAAAATATCAAAACGACTTTTAATCTTATTAACACACTAACAAAAATATATTTTCTAGCAAACTGCGCTTCTCCATTTTATCCCTCATGCGGTTGGTCGTGGTAGCGGCGGGCTTCCATCGAGTTCGTATACTAGGTCGTCACCACTTGCCAGCAAGTCCCAGAGATGCACCGGTGGTGGTTATAGCACCACACTCCTCGTTCTTCGACGCCATTGCCATTGTGTGCCTCGGCGCCCCTAGTGTCGTGGCCAAAGCAGATACAGCGAGATTGCCCTTGATCGGACGTATGTCTTTAATAAGCGTTGTTAGCATGTTTAGAAAAGTTTTGTTTTTGTAAGTTTCGAGCTTTTTCGCTTTTTTGAAGCTTGTTTTTCTATATTTTTTATTTGTTGTTTCGATATATTTCATAGTTGCTGAGTTGGTTTTTATTTTGCAAAAATTGAGATTAGTTTTTTTTGTTTTTTTTTTGTGGTAGACGATGGCCGTAGCCAAGCATGATTTTTTGTTTATGTTTTTTTTATTAAACTATGCATATGTGTGTCTATAGTAGACTGTTTGAGAGCTTGTGTGTGTTTAGGTTAAGTACCTTTAGAATACAGCTATAGTAACAATGATAATGCAACTTTATTAATAAGATTATAATTTATTTGAAATAATAATTACAGAAAGTTCAATCCCTTCATGTTACATAGCAATTTATATTTTTAAAAAAATCAGCTTCACGCTATATCCCGCACACAGCAGGGTAAGCTGAGGGAACCTCATGTTAAGACACTTCGTTCTCCACTTTCTGCCGAATTCTGGAGACATTGCGTGTTGAGTGTTAAATTTATATTTAAGCTTCCGGAAATGATAAGAGACAAAAAAATAAATAATTTTTATTTTTAATATAATTGTCGTGAATTTTTTAAAGTTCATTTTGACAGTTTTTCACAATCAATGTGTTTGTAAGTGTGGTATTTTAATAGGTACAAATAAAACTAACGGTACCGTTAAATAACATTTATTATATTTAGCGTCTATACGCTAAAACATAATATAAATTTATCATGTTCATCGGTTTTTATGAGTGTTATTGCCAAGGTTATAAACAGATAAAGAAAATTATTAAAATCAATATAATTAATTCTCTAGCCTCTACACATGTAATTATAGTGTCTCTAGGTACTTTCGATTCTTCTTTATTGTATTTAGGGTTCTGTAGTTCAAAAAGAAGAAACGGAACCCTTATAGGATCACTTTGTTGGCCGTTTGTCAAAATCTCGAAATCACGAGGATGTATCAATTTAAAATTAATATCAAATATCTCTATCTACGGCCTCATAGAGCACGGAAAAATTTCAAGCTTCCATAAGTCAACGAATTTTACATTCCCCGATTAACGTTACAGGCTTTCTATTTTAATGAGAAAAATTAAATGTAAAAATAGAAATTTTCACTATATTTCTAAACAAACCAAAAGAAATGAAAATAATTTATTCCCTCCAGTGGGAATCGAACTCATAACCGTCGTGTTTATACTCAGTCATAGGCACACACTATCTACTGTATGTGCTGCGCCACGACGGAGATAATAAACCGCATTCATAACATAACTTTAAGTTACAAACTAGTGAGATGACCGAATGAATGAAGATACCGGCGTATACCTAACGGTAAAAATAAATCAACAATTATGATTTACTGTTTTAGTGGCTTCAAATAAAAACATCGTCGTCGCAGTTTATATATGTGTACACGACTGTGTGCGAACTTTATTTGTGGGTACATTTATAATAATATATTATTCACCTACTATTTACCTGATAATATTTTTAAGCTTAAAATAAAGAATCGATTGAGAGATTGAGCCCAGTTGTGGCAAAAGGGGACAAGGGTGTGATTGTAAACATGATAGATTGTGGGTTCGATTCCCAACCTAGTAACGAGGCGAAGCGCGGCGTTTAGTTCGTCCAATTCGGCGGAAATTGGGCAACGGAAATATTAATGTAGAATGGAGTCTCTTAAAATTAGGTTCCCGGACTAGCGGGTTTAAAGAAATGAACTGAAGGGTTTATTTTGAATTACTGGAGCTACTTTTTCATATTGAAAGTTTTTTTGCTTGGATTGTCCGTTGATCGAGGATTGCTGTAGGCTTTATTGCATTTTATTCGCTTAACCTTCTGTATCTGCGATCAGATTTACTTCTGACACTTAGAATTTTCATGTGTCCAGTATTATCTATTCGCTCAATTATTCCATTTGACCATAAGTGTAATGCCGCAGGTAAAAGCTTGTTTCCAATTCATATAATGGGTAAACAAAATGCGGCGCTAAGTTCCGCTTTTCAATTCCCTGAAAGGTGAAAACCAGTGATGTTATTTTTTAAAAAAAAACCGTGAGAACACATTAAAGTTAATTAAATATCAATACTCACATGCTCTAAATAAATATAAATTAATAATTCAACAAATTACCGGTAATCAGGTCAAATTTAACTTATACGGTGTATTTTAGTATGAGCCCTTCACCGTTACTGGCCGGCCTTAACCTAATTCACTTTGAAATTTAGCAATAATTAGTTAAAGTGGGCGGTTGTGAAAGCTGAGAGGTTAATTATTAATTAATTCTTTTCAGTTAATCGGTTATTTAGTTTCTGTTAAGTTTACTATAATCAGGAGATAGAGAGAGATACTAGAGTAACTAAATAATATAATTTAGTTATTATTAGGGTTCCGTACCTTAAAAACGAAAAATAGAGCTTTTATACGTCTCTACTTGTTCGTACTTGTACGTTTGACAAGTTCTTTTATATTGAAATCGCTTGGAGTTTAATCAGGTAACGTTGCAATAGATCACGGAAAAATCAAGCTTCTAAGTCAAAATAAATTTAGATATTATGTTATGGTGGCTGTTGAATATAAATATATAGCTGTTGTACTTTTAAGGAATGATTTATATATTTATTGTTTCCATAGTATCAAATTGAAACATCTAATATTTTCATTTCCTCGCTCTCGTAACGAGACAAAGCGCGGCGTTGAGTACTGTCACTCAATAAGCAATGTCTCGAAAATTCTGCGGAATGTGGGGTACAGAAGTGTCTTAATGGAAATGAAATGGCTAAAAACTAGGCTTCCTTTGCCTATCTTATGTGTGTGTTATGATTATATATACATACATACATACATACATACATACATATATTTCTTAAAAGTTATTAAAAATCTCCATAGCATACCGCAGCTAACGACTTCTCGGATGTTCTTAACACGTTTACAGTAAGAAGAACTTTAAGCTTGCATGTAATTATGGGAAAAGTTCCTTTCAGATTATTTGAATGAGTCATTAAAAACACATACAAAATTATATGAACAATGGTTATACACTCGGTTGTAAAATATACTCGTGTGTAATGTTTACTTTCCAATTTTAATGACTGTTGGGTTTATTATAAGCTATTAATACGTATAATACTACAGATTACTTCTGCCATTCAATACGCAATGCGTCCAGAATTCGGCAGAAAGTGGGGTAGGCAATGTCTTAACATTAGGTTCCCTAGGTTCCCTCTGCCTACCCTGCTGTGTGCAGGGCAGGCAATTTTTTTAAGGGAATATATAATATAGTTAATATATACTCGACATTCCGTTTGCCATTTTCCGGCGAATTCCTGAGACATTCAGTAGAAACATGGCCTTTCATATATTATATATAGATTCCTCAGAGTTGGAATCGTATCCACATCCACCACGTTTACAGTAGTACGTTTGTAGGTCTGCAGCGCTGAGGCCTCAATGGAATCCCTTTTTCCATTTTTTTTCTATTTCACTCAAATATTTAAATACGAACACACGATAATTAGCTTACACGGTAACGAAGCCTTATAAAATGACATGACAAGTGACATTGCCGTTCGCTCTCGGTTAACTATAAAAAGAAATTCCTTATATCCGTTAATTGATAATATTTTTGTGGTTAAGTTATTTAAATGGAAAATTAAGTTATTTAATACGTTATTGTTTCCACGTAATTTTTAATATTCATTTTTAGTATTAATTTTCTGTCGAATTTTTTCGTAGATTCTTAAATTATTTCTTACTTATTTCCTTCTATATAAATTAATTGTATGATGACTATCTTTATATTTATTTTTGATTAGTTTATGATTTGAATTACTGAAGCAAAGGTTGCATCTTGTGATTGCAAACGCGACGTATGTGGGTTCGATTCTCACACGAGGAAATTAATTATTATTTATTAATATTTTCATTTCTTCGCTCTGACACCAAGGCAATAGCCCGGCGTTAAGTTCCGTAACCAATCAACATGCAATTAATCCGCTCAACATGTAATGCCCCGAAAATTCGTCGGAAAGTTGGGAAAGGAGTGTCTAAACACTCGGTTTCATGGCTTTCATAATTGTATATATTTTATATTTTCATACAATTTTATCAAATAATAAATAACAATGAAGAAAACAAGGAAAAATTTAACAATAAGGCTCGCTTTATGAATAATTTATTTGTAAATAAAAAAAATCATTTGCATATAAAAATCAGTTTAAACGTAATTTTTTTTATAAAAAATGTATATTATTAGTCTTAAAACGTCAATTTTTATTCTCATTTGGTACCTACCTGTTTGGTAACGGAAGTCCAAAAAAATCAGATAACTTTTTAGTGGTTAACGTCCTTAAATATATGTATTTTGTATTTTATATAATATATAAACATGTGATGAAATAAAAATATAATTAAAATAAATGCAATAAATACTTTCATAACAATTGCACACAATTTTATAGTATATTTGTGTTCCCGCTGTAGTTCCCAAATAGCATCGTAGGCAAGTCCTAAGACACTTCATTTCTTAGAAGAAACCTTCGTTTTCCACTTTTCGCCGAATTCTTGAAGCACTGTGTGTTTAGAGGCGGAGTTCAACACCGCGCCTTGGCTAGGAAATATTAAATATGTTATTTTCTCGAGTGGAAATCAAACTCACAACATGTCGCGTGTACAGTCGCACGTTTGTGTTGGTTGTGCCCTTGTGCTACGACTGGCCTCATTTCTTATTTAATTACGAATTATATATTAAAAATAACGCATTTTTAATACCTATTATACGGTATTATATTTTTAATAATAATTATACGGGAGTATTCATGTATTTCAAATTAACTATACACTATTACCTGTGAATCTATCAAAGAACTTGCGTTACTCAGGGTCATGAAGATAAAACGTCCGACATATTACGAGCCAAAGAGCACTATTAATATATATATTAAATAAATATTCTAAGTAATATATTATATTAAATAAATATATATTTTAATAGTGTTTGGAAAGTAGTGGAAGTAGTTACTCACTTAAGACTGTTTTCCAAAAAGCTGCAATATTTTATTATATTTTTCTTTTTAAAAGGTTTTTTTTCCGCTCCTTTTAAAAACTGGAAATCGTTACGGCCGCCAAGTGTCATTTATACTTATTCCAGCCTACGTTCGCATTTCTTATAATAGTTATTTAAAGAAATTGTAATGTTGTAAATATTATATGATATTTTTCCATGTATACATATTGCCTTAATAAGAAAATCGTATAGCATCGTAAAATATCCGTTTTAGTAGTTTATAGTTGTGTACATTTTTACACCATTTGTAAATGTAAAGCAAAATACAATTTTGACCTTTATTCTATCTTATATAGTAGCGAATACAATATATATATATAAATTATTAGATCCTTCTGATAATCTACGTATAATCATAGCTCCCGTCTCTCTTGCTACTAGCAGGTTAATTTATACTCTAACCAGATGATATGTACTCACTTATCGTCATGCTAATAATACACACAAAATCTAACCATCTACCATATCGTAAGTCTACCGTTTCGCTTGGTAGGTAAATTAAATCAAATCAGCTTCACGCTGTGTCCCGCACACAGTACCCTGATGTGTAGATTAGAAAAGATTTGAGGGCATATTTCTCTTAATGCGACAGGTTTAAGGGCTTGCATCCCGCACACAGCAGGATAGGCAGAGGGAACTTAGTGTTAACAATAGTTTTCGTCCCCGGTTAAGTTTGGAAGCATTGCCGGTTGAGTGGCCGAACTCTGCCTCTACACTAAAGCGAAGAAGTGAATATATAAAAAAAAACCAGATTCACGTTGTATCCCGCACACAGTAGGATAGGTAGAGAGCACCTAGTGTTAAAACACTCTGTTTCTCATTGAACGAGTCTTGGATTCTTCGATCCACGATTGACCTCAATCATGGTAGAAATGAAAACATTGTAAGAGTAAAACTTATCCCCATTTCGAATCGAACACACACCCATCGCATATCTACAACGAGATACTTTCGAAATTCTTTAAATGTACCGTCATTACTATATTATAATATTTATGTAAAGAAAAATCAATTGAAAACGCCGCACTACCCATCTTTCATATCATTGCGCACACAATTTCTTGTCATTAATCCATCATCATCACTGTCTAACACGAGAGTGTCATTATTTATTCATCACATCATTATTTTTATTCATTATTCATTATCATTATAGGTCATTGAAACCGCTGATATGTTTGATTGGGAAGATGTCTTATCTCGCTGGTGGGATGGCGATATCTATTCGGGGTCGGCAAGCGAGCCGGAAGGAGGCTCCTATACTAGTGGTAGCACCACACTCATCTTTCTTGGACAGCTGCATAGTGTATGCGACGAGAATGTCTTCAGTTATAGTCCGGAAGGAAAGCATGGACAATTATGTTGGAAGTAGGTGGAATTTTTATAGGTGGTGGTTTTTGGTTGTGGGTTTTAATGTCTTTTAATGGATTCTAGTTAGAGGTCTTTAAATGTGGATTTAAATAATAGGAGTAACGTGTTTTTTTTATAATCAAAATTTTCGAATAAAAGAATAAATTCAAGTAATTATTGCCCCTTGTCATTGTTTTCAGCGTCGCAAGGAGCAGGTTTTCAAGGTATATTAATGTATTTTGGCAATAAATATTATATTTATTTATTGAATTTAAGGAATCTTGTCTTAGTTATTACGAAGGTATTATAATAATGTAATATATTATAATATGTAGTACTAATGTCAAATGCTGATTAATATAATTTGAGTAAAGATTTTAGTCATATTTCAAACGGAAATTCAACGTAAATAATTTTCAACACTTTCAAGACAGTCATTTTCATTTTAGAAAAAAATGTTAACGTTTTGCTTGTTTGATGTAATATATTATAATTTCAATAAGTTGTTTCTATATCGGTTAAATAGCTTACGGTGATGTAATGTAGCGAGAGTGGTCAATAATGTTTATTAGTTTAGTTATTAAAATACTAGCTTTTACCTGCGTATTCGCTCGTTTATCGAAACGGTTTACGTAATTTAATTCCTAGATAAATAGTTTATCATTGTCATATAAAATCACTTAACTTGAGCCAGGAGTTTTTAAGATTAACGCGTTTAACCAAATAAACTTTACAGCCTTATGATTGTACAATACCGTATACAGTACAGAAAAAAAGTTTTTTTGGCGACACGTGTTTTACTGTTGTGGGTTCGTTTTCCTATTCAAGGAAGTGAAATATTTGTTTATATTCATTTCTTCGCTCTGGCGTCAAGGCAAAGTGCGGTTAGGAGATCCACCACACAGGACTCAATGCTTCCAGAATTCGGCAGAAGCTGAAAAAAAAACGATATTTGAAATAATTTTAAATAGCTATACATACGTATTAATTTAGTATAAATAAAAGTGCCTCTTGACTGCAACTTTGTAGTTACAATTATTTTTTATAAACATTTTAGTCTTTTTATATTGTAGTAAAACTTTAATGATCTAAGGACTGCGTAAGTACGTATTATAAAATCAAGATCAAACATTCAAGGTCAATAATATTGAAAAATAAGAAAATAGAGTCACAATTTACCTTATATTTTTTAACTAATATTATAATATAGGTAAAAGTCGACTTGAGCAAATCGATAGGATCAATATTCACTTAAAAAAAACATGTTACTGACTTAAAAGTTATTTAAAAAGTATTTAATAAAGTACCTGTCTTATTTCTATAAAAAACCGTCGAAGTTGATACAATATATTATAAAAATTTTAGAGACATTTTTATGACGTAAAGAACCTTGTAAATTAATTAATTATAGTGAGTAAACAACTCAAGAAATCGGTTAAATTATAAAGTTAATTCTTTTTAATATTCTTTGGACAGCGATCTACTCTTTGGATCTCCGGTAACGTCACTCTTAAAAGGAATTCTGAATTACATGTTCCTTTTATAAATTAAAATACCTCAAATTATAAATTTTTAGCTTCACGTCGTATTCTATATATAGCACGATAGGGAATCTATTGTTAATATATTATCATAATACCAACTTTCGGCCTACATTTATACTTGTTGATATTTGACGTTTAAATTGAAAACCATAAATAATCACATAGTTAAGTTTCAAAGTATCAAGTGAACACTTAACGACTTTGCTTTTACAGTTAAAAGCTTCTCGCTTCCCTTTTAAGAGGGCTTTCGTTATCGATCGTCGTAAGCTTCGTCTGAAGTGACTCAGACCAATAATGTTTTTAGAGGAGGAGAGAGTAGGCTCGTAATGTTTGACATTTTTAAGAAAAATAGTATACGTTTTCTAGTTTTTTAATCTTTATGGTAACATATGGATAGGTTGGATATGGATTGGACTGAAAAATGCTATTTTATTGTTGTTTTTTTTCTATTCATATTACAATATCGGTAAATCCTCTCTGCTAAGTAAAGGGGACGCTTCCCAAGGAACTCATAATATGGTATATTTCACGTTTCTATGTTGGATAGATTTGCCTGTGCGTTGTCTGTCAGCCACTAGATGTAACTGGTCTGACTCTATTCCAGCATTGCCAGTTTAAGTGCCCCAAACCAGACAGACCTGGTCCCGCTTTTCGTGAATTTTTCCACGCACTTTGAGATATATTTAATTATTTTATATATTATTTTTAATAATAACTTACAAAAAATTCCAAAAATAAAAGCCTCGCTTTTCGCCGAGAAAAAATCTACTTACAAATACTTTGATTACTTGCTGCTGAAACATGATGATTGCTTGTGAGTTGTGTGGTGATGACACCACGCATCGTAGAAAGAAAAGCAAGTATATGATATATGTTTTTAAGTTTATTTTGTAATGGTAGCCGATTCAAATTTCTCGCTTGTCGTTAGGTACGATCACAACTGTCGTTAATCTAATTAGAAATCTGTGAAAGACGATACAATCTATCACCCAATGTATTTTCTATACATATAACATCTTATTAATGTGAATAGACAATAAAAAACATATTAAATAATTCAAGATTATAATAATTTCATGTTCAAACCCTACTTGTCAACGTTTGTTTATATTAAAAATAAAATATAAACTTTTCTTTACCAAACAGTACTGAGAAAAAGCTATTAATTTAATTATTATTTAACGAAACCATACATTACAAAAGAAAGAATTACAAAAGAAAGAAGACAAAAGAAAGAATAACTGTTTTCACTAAACAGATAGCGAAGGTTCTAGACATAGGGCTGTATCAACATTATATTTTTAATTGAAATCTCTCTTGTCTACTTTTATTTATGGTTTATTAATGTCTACAATATTAGCAGTACCTACTTCTATTATAAAAACAAGATTTAAATAAGACACAACAGAGAGTTCTTTTTATTTTTTGCTTAAAGTGAAAATAAGGAAGAATCTACAGGCATCAAAGATAAAAGTCAGGTTCATTCAAAATAACGATATATTATATAATAACGATATAATAATATAATAACGATAATCGATCTCACTTCACCCGTTTCTTCGCTGTGGTGTTGAGGCAAAGCGCGGCGTTGAGTTCTGCCACTCAATACGCAATGCTTCCAGAATTCGACAGAAAGTGTGGAACGGAGTGTCTTAAAACTAGGTTCTCTCTGCCTACCCGGGGTACAGCGTAAAGCTGATTTTGTATAGTTATCTACAGGTATCGAAGGTTCTAGAAAGGAGTTATATAACTATGCCACTCCCAGTGGTGTGATGCATCTTCCTTCTTTGTCGCGTTGCAATATTGATTTTCTGCACTGGCGTTACATAAATAGGACTGTTCCAGAACATGTTAGGTCTAGTTCATAATGTCTAGCGCTTGATTTTGATTATATTAAAATGTATGAAAAATATTTAAATTTCTATTTATTAACTATTTTAGTTAAAATATAAAATTAAAATGCATTTAAAATCGACTGGCTATGAGTCCGGTTCCCCACCCGAGGAAGTTACACATTTATATAAATTTCTCCATATTTTCGGTGGAGAGTGGGGAACTGAGTGTCTTAGTAGCATCTGCCTCCCTGCTGTGTGCGGGATACAGCGGGATGAAGCTGATAGTTAAACAATGAAAGTTAATTCCATATTTGAATAAAAAATAACTTTATTTTAAACGCATAATATATATAAATTTTAATATGAAGTGTGTTCGATATTTTTCTAAAACTCACTTTTATTTAAATAAATTTAAATTCAATGAATGACAAGTAGGCTGTGGCCAATGAGCTGTGACAAACTAAGGACATATTTTGTCCAAGGAAAACGATGGTTATATAATAATTTAGGAATAACCATGTAGACTAAGTCTTATCTAAGGGGAGGTTGGAGGGATGAATCCCTCTTGCCGCGGCGCATTCTCTATACCGGCCAGTTCACACCGCGAGCTCGCCGCGATCTGAACTCTCTAAGGTAACCGGCCGTCCAGACCAGACCAGACCAGACTAGACTAGACCAGACCAGCCAGGTCAGGCCAGACCATGTAGATGATATGTTAAGTGAGTAGATATTTTATTTATTTATATATGTTTGTTATTTGCTTTGAGATTTGAGTAAAGGTCAAATATGGGGCGTGTGTACTTTGCAAGTGCAATTGCATTTTCCGTCTCAGTGCTCGATGCACTAACGATTTGTCAAATGCTCAATTTTCATGTTTGATTTAAATTTACATAATTTATAGCGAAACGTTATATTAGCATTTTAATTTTTTTTTTATTATTTTTATTTCGTATTTTTATTTTGTTGTAATGAAAAATATCCGTTATCAACAAT
>JBAIZZ010000099.1:553441-593462 GCA_037355905.1 Heliconius aoede | reverse complement strand
AAATTAGGTTTTACACGTGAAATTTGAATTTTTAAATAAATTTGCAATATTCGAACGCTATCCTCGTCCCGTTAAAATATTTGTCTCTTAAGTTTAAGTTTCTTTTTTTTAATCACACCACAAAACAAACTAAGGATAAGTGACTTGGAAGCCTGAATATTAAAAACAACTTTATTATTTACATGTTTGTTCATTTATTATTATTTTTCTATAATTTATTTGTATTATTGAGATTTTATGAACAGTTCGTTGCTTTTTTGAGATTGTGTTTAGTGTATAATATTGCATTCCTGAATTGTTTATGTTTTTAATTTTATTACGAATATTGTACGGTGTATTAATAAAAATAATAAAAAAAAATGAATGAACGCTTTTATTTAACCTGTGTTTGAGACAACTGCAAAACATTATATAAACGAAAGGCTAACTTTTATATTACGGATAGTTACGTTCTTTCAGTTCTGTAAGTTCTTCGGTTTCACTTTCTCCTCCAATTAATTGTCTAAGAGTATGAGACATTTTAAATATCCGCTCGACCATCTGCATGACGTCCACGTGTGTAACAACACAACGCTCGTACAACGTCAAATAGAATATAAATTTATAATTGTACGATAATTTTTTTAAAGTAGCGTACATGTTGTCTAATTTTAAACGCAATTGCATCAATGAGCCATACAAAATAGCCATTTGGTAAGTAATATCGTTAGAAAATTTTTTTCTGATCTCTCGTGTGTCTTGCAGCCTAAATCTAATCGAATATATCGATTGCTTCATTAAATCAATTGCTTTTGTGTTGAAATATCTCACCTCGTCTCTGGCGTGTCTTCTCTCGTCTCGTCTGGTATTGTTTAAAAACTCTTCGGCCATTGTATTTTTTGTTTCGGCTACACTTAAAATCTTTTTTTGTGTTTCAATATCAAACCCGCTGATATCTAAGTTATCTGTGCTATTGTCAATTGAATTTGATAGGAAAGAATCTAGAGCTTTTTCGTTTATTATTGTTATGTTGGATGGCTTTGATGTCAATATGTTGTCTAATTTATTTATTTCCTCCATAGTTAGATTTAAATCATCAGAAGAATTAACTATATGTAGAACTGAAATTAGAAAACGATTACACCTGTCATCCAAATGAAATTTAGTATAATATCTTACCTGTTAGTCAAGTGGTTTTTAATTGCAACTGAGAGTTTGTACTTTTAACTGAAAACCGCGAGTTTTGAAAAAATGTAAACTTACTTAGAGTAATAATAAATTTTATGGTGAATGACATTGCTATATAAAAAAATCATGCAATTTTACACAACATTAAATAATTACATTATCCAACTGTATATTAAATAAATTAATTACAGTATACAATTAAACTTAGAATTATCGATTTATTCACGATATGAGATCTGCGTAGTCTATGTATGACAAAATCATACATAGACTACGCAGGTAACAGCCCCGATGTGAAGCAGAACTGACACAAAAAAGGTAGCCGGTGATTGGAAGAGTGAAATATATTTTAAGCAAATTATTTTATTTTTCTCAAATAAAATATGTGAGCAGAGCCGGAGCAGCTTTCTGTAAGAAGCGTTGCAAGATGCTTTTTTATATAGATTTTGTAGATGTCGGTTAGATTATTAAATTTAAAAATTATAAGTCAGAATGTAAAAAGGTTAAATATTCAGCAAAAGTGAAAATAGTCACAGAGGAATATTGTTAACAGGAATGTTTATGATATGATATATAATATGATGAATGTTTTTTATTTTCACGTTTTTTTCCGTATATAGCGGGGAACACAGATAGAACCAAAAATGAAGAGAGTCCGGTCTCCGCTTTTTGCCCGAACATAATATAAATAAGAAAAAAACATTTTAAATTTTTACATATTTATTGTGAATTCATTATGTCTTTTACCCCGTATAGTTTGGCGGCATAGAGGCAGGCCTCCCATGTCTGAAGTCGTATCGTTCGTGCATTTTCACAAGCACCCACCAGAGGTAAATGAAATCTACGTGTAATTTTATTGCTTTGTGGTGCAGTATTAAAAAAGGCTTTGCACTGCTAAATAGTTCTGATATTCTCTTTTTTTTATCCCTGTTAAATAAATAACTTTACGCTGTACCTTACATACACAATTAAATGAAAATAAAATCAGCTTCATGTTGTATCCCGCACACAGCAGGGTAGGCAGAGGAAACCTAATGGTAAAGCACTCCGTTCGTCACTTTCTGCCGAATTCTGGAGGTATTGCGTGTTGAGTGGCAGAACTCAATGCTGCGCTTTGCTTCCACACCCAAGCGAAGAAATGGATATATAAACGTAAATATTTCACTTCCTTGAGTGGGGATCCAACCCACAACCGTCGCGTCACAATCACACCCTTGAGCCGCTGTGCCACGATGGCCTCAAATAAATTATATAAATGAGTAGTTTTTGGCACTGTCTAATGTAGGTTCAATGATCTCGAAGCTAATAGTTTCAATGCCGTCTTCGTCTACTAAACTGGAAAAATGATAATAAATCAAAAATATTTTCCCCCGGTGATAGTGGTGATAGTCCCACACAATTATCGCATTAACTTGAATTAAAACAATAAAGTTACCTTTTTCTAACCATAGTTGTGTAAATATCCAACATTCTCTTCCAAATACGTCGCAACCATCTATATAAGAAGGCTATTCTATATGAAGAGTCAGCTGGATTGTAATATACCTCATTTTCAATTTGCTTGATTTTGTGCCTCGCCATGTAAATAAGTTGTAACATTAAATCAAATAATTTGGTTTCAACTAACACCACGGAGGCTTTGCCCCACTGTGACGCAGAACCTATCCAACTCAATCTTCTCGTTTCTATATCTTTTAAATCGCTCTCATTCAACTCTTTATTGACCAAATTGAAGCTTAATTTGTCGATTTTTGACAAAATTGTGGTGAAATTTACTTTCTCAAGGTCTATGGTGATGTTCTTTACTACGAAACCTGGGGGTTTTGTGTTTTTTTCTGATAGATCCGTGGATGTTAGAGTTTCGAAGAGCTCGTCAATATGGGCTGTGTCGGTTGAGCCATAAGTTATAAAGATATCTGCGAAATTTTAAGCATCTAAATAGTTAGTGATTTACCAAATAAATTTAAAATTTAGTTCAAAAGTGCACTTAGGAAGACCTGGAATTGAATTAATCTGGATGTAAGTGATGCCTAGGTGAGATATATGAGCGCGTTAAAATACTCTTTTACGCACATTCCGCTCAATTTTCGAGTAATAGTGTGTTATATAGCGCAACTCAACGCCGCGCTTTATCTCCTGAAGCGGGGAAATAATTATATATTAAATGGGTAATTCCCAGGAAATTCGTTTCAACCCCCACAACCAACCAACCAGTGTTCAATCAAACAAATAACTGATTTAATTTAAAAATTATTAAAGAAAAGTAAATGTTTAAAAAAAAACTTACTGAAGGTGATAATTATAAGAAACATAGTATTTACGACTGTTTCTTTCCAATTTATTATTACAATTGGTCACGCTTATTTTGTTACGACCATTTATAGGTTATGGCGATATTGAGTAACAAAAGCAGTTTCACGTTTGTTACCGCATATCAGGATAGGCACAAGGGGCTAGCGTTACACCACTCTCGTCCCTACTTCCCGTCCAAACTCCGAGACATTGCGGTTGCGTAGAGTGGCGGGACTCAACGTCGAGCTTTGTCTTTTTACATAAAATAATTAATGAAAATAATGAATTTTCCCATTTCACAATTGTGCTTTTACTTCAATTTTGGACACTTATGATTCCTTATTTAAAAATATTTCGCTTAAATAACAATACCTATTGTACAATCCCCTGTAATATTTTATTTCTTAAAAAGAAACAAAACTTAAATTACTTCAATACCACTAGACTTGGCTTGTTTGACGCCAATAATTCAAAGTGGAAGTACGTGGGCGTGACCGGAAACACGACTCTCAAACATGGACGTATTATGACCTTTCGAGGTAGTTTACTAAGTATTTACTAACAATATATATCGACGGATCTAATCATATGTTAATTTAACGTTATATTGAACATTTTTATTATGTTGATTTAGAAATACAATGCTGAGGTACGCGCTTACATTATAATTATGATTTTCAGGGATATTTGTTTTCCATGTAGCTATCACTGCAGAACTTATTACCAACGTTACTTAGAGTTGAATTTTAAATTTCTTTTCTATATTTTTTACCTTCATCCTGTATCCCGCACACAGCGGGAAAGGCAGAGGGAACCTAGTGTTAAAATATATCGTTCCCCATTTTCTGTTAAATTCTGGAGGCATTATGGCGTGGAGGCGTGGAGGCGTGTTGAGTGGCCTCGCGCTTATCGACACCAGAGCGAAGAAACGAAAATACTAAATGTTTCATTATTCGAGTGGGAATAGGAACTTACAACCCAAAGAATGTGAGTGTATTTACACTCACATCCTTGTCCCCCTGCACCAAAACTGGTTTCATTTTTATTGATATTAAGAAATCTAAATTACTTTAATAATGGATATATTCAAAATAAAAGTATAATCTAAGCCCACTCTGGTCTTGTAATTCCCGGCATAAGTATAGTCTGAGGTGCCTCTTGGTCTATATCTTTTATCTGCCTGATAGTATCTGTGATATCTACATCATATCGTACAACTTTCTCGTAAATTTTCAGTAAAGAATTTAATGTTCCGTACTCGGTTTTTTGGAGCTCATGGGCGTGACTGAGTAATTTCTGCATTTCATACTTTATCCTCCTTAATCTATTGAACAAGTAACCAAGTTTATATCTTTTGTCTACTCGTATCGTATGTTTAGCTGTTAATACTTTCTTCACTTGATACCTGGCATGATACAATAATACCAGTGAAAGATCTATAAATTTATCTCTCTTTATACCTTCGTAGCCGCGAGCCCAAAAGGACCACCACGAAGAGTCGTCTGGATCTTTCCAACCATAGTAGGTGCCCCTATATCTTCTAGTTTCATTGTTGAGTATTTTAGTTATTTCGTTGTATTCTTGAATATCGCGGTGTACTGAATCACCTTTTATGTATTCAAAACTCCAATCAAGTTTTTTGGGCTTTTCGGAAACTTCATCTGGTTCATTTGATAAGTCTTCGTCTATCGGTGGCAGGAATAAGTCTCTCATGTCGGTTAAGTCACCGTACAAAACGTACTGGACTTCAAATGCATTGTCTCTGATCACAATGTCCGGTGTATCATTTTCTGCGCAGGCACCTAAATTATGAGTAATATTTTATTAAGTAAATTTAAAAATGCTATCAAGTATGGGCTTCACATTAATCTGATTTTCTTCTATATCTCTCTTTTCTCCCTAACATTGAATGACACTGATTGTATGTTGGGTGGCGGAAGTTGACCCCGTAGTCCATAGCCGCCTAATACACCACAATGGCTTAATGGAATTTATGTATATAAAATGTATGAAAGTGAACTGTAACTTGTATTTGTCATTAACTATTTTGTTAATCTTCTGCATGTTAAGATGCTAAAAAATACTTACAAAAATGTATGAATATTGTGTGTATGGCAAAAATTTTCATTTCCAATGTAATTTAATATAACAACATATAGTAATTATAATTTTTAAAGAAGCATATCGTATGGGTATAACTTTTTATGCCATATGAAATGTGTTGTTTAATCAAACCTATTACTTTTTATTTCCCATTTATTTAAGAATTACAGCACTTGTTTTGAAACAGTGTTAAATTTTTTAATCATATCATACCCGCACACGGCAGGGATGGCAGAGGTAAACTAGTGTTAGGACACTCTGTTTGCTATTTGCAGCCAAATTCTGGAGGCATTGCATGTTGAGTGCCAGAACTTAACGCCGCGGTTTGCCTCGAAACCAGAGCTTGGCTTAACAGAAAAAAAACGTCCCGTTGGACAAAAACGTAAAATAAAAGAAAATACGTTTCTGGATTCTGACAGAACAGACATTTGTTGTTATATATATAGATAATAAAGTACACATGTAGGTTATAGGTGTGATGAATCATACTTATATCGTTTTATATCGTTTTATTGGTTTGATTAGATAAAATAGAGATATTAGGTTCCTTTTCTCTTATTATTTAAAAAATGAGCAGAACGTGTCAATTGGAGGGATCACGCAAAGCCAAAATATCGCGGCGTAGAACGCTGTAATTTTGTATGAATTATGTTAGTAGGTTCATCGAAGGATTGGTGAATTAAAAAAAATCATTTTATTTTATTTGCGAGTATATTTATAAATACACAAAACTACACTACAAACTAAATAGACATCTAATCAACAAATTTCCAGGCATGTTTCCTATTAGTCAACACTTGGTTCAGCATTCTTTTGCAGTTCTCGTTATTCAACACAATGAGGTCCACGAGGAGATCTATGTCGAACCACAAATTTAACAGCCGTTCGTTCGCTTCCAACTTTTCTATCACAGTATAAGACTTTATGGCGACCTGTCTGGACATTGTACAGGCTTTGAACGATTTAATGGCAAAGCTCGCAAATGTTTTACATGCTGTATCAGTTTTACTCATAAGAAACCCCATTTTGTACACAGATATCGTGTTGAATTTCTCCCTCAGCATTTGCATCACTACCATTTTGTTTCTTGTCTGGTAAATCGCCTGTTTCATCAATTCTAATATTCTGCGTCGTAAGCTGAACGGATCGTGTTTATTATTTTCTATATCGCCTGGTGGTTTCCATCTTCTTCTTCCGTCTTGACTCAAAAGATAGTTCGGATTGCCGTTATTGACCTTTAAGTGTAACAATTCGTCAGTTTCGTCTGTCAGGTTTAAAATTTTGTCGAATTCGTCTTTGAAAGTTTTGTTGAGACCATTTAGTTTGTTATTCTCTTCTATTTCTTTCCATATGCGGCTGGGTTTAAATTTTTGAATGTAGTCCTTGAAAGTCCAATTAAATATTTCGTTAGGTAGTTTTTTATAGTACAGGTTATAATCCTGGGTATTTATGCACGTCATTGTGATTAAAACTAAGAGTAACTCGTGTTCTGAAAATAAGTTATAATTAAATTATGCGCTATACATAATTTGTAAAAAAGTTTAGTTAATTATACATAATAATTAAACATTCGACTGTTTTAAAGTCACCATTTCCCTCTAGGGTAGTATTTTTTCTGTAATAGATTGGCAACAAATTATAAACTCAAATTATAATAGTATCTTTTCATAAATTCACTCTGTATTCACGTTGGACACATAACAGGGTAAGCAGAGACAGCATAGTATTAAGGCACTCGATTCCCTATTCATCGCCGTATTTCCAAAATATATCATGTCGTAATTATCTTTTTACTAGAGCGAGAAATGAATATCTCTCACAAAAAATGTCCCGCTGAGCTTATCAGGTCTAGGTTCTTTTCAGGTCTGAGGCAGTAACTTGAGTTCACAGGTGGTAAACTATTTGGCGTTCAAAAAAAATTTTATTAAAATTATGACTTTAATTCACTCCCCCGAGTGGTTATCGAACCCACAATATTAACAGTCAATAACTACCGCTGCAATGCATCATGACAATCTCATTAAGAAAAATAAAAAAAAAATAAACATGAAATATATAATATTCACATACCAAACATAGCTCTAACGAGGTCCGCTCTAGGTAACTGCATAATCGAGCGATCGTTCTCCGTATACCTCGTAAAAGTAACAATTATGGCCCATTACAGCCTCGTTATAACCAAGTACTTTGTATTCTTTATATGTATGTTATATAAAAAATAATTAGCATTTGATATACCTATTTATTGAACACATAAATTGTGTATTGAAATAGGTATACTTATTAATATACTTATGTGTATTTTTTTCTGGGCTTATGTAATATTTATCATGTACTGTACTTTATTTAGTTCATTAATTCTTAAAACAAAAAGGTTCTATATGAGGGAGGATACTACAACTAGATGAACTCGATGTTGAGTGACGTGTCACTCAGTATTCAGTATTCAGATATATGTAGATAAGTAGAGCAATGGTTTATAGAAATTTTAGATAAAAACAACCATGAGGTTGAGGCCAGTCATGGTGCAAAAAGGCTTAGATTGTGGGCTTAGGTAACGAGGTAAAAGTGACCATGCATCCAGAATTTGGTAGAAAGTAGGTTAGGAGTGTCTTCGCACTAGGTTCCCTCTGCCTACCCTGCTGTGTGCGAATTACAGCGTGAAGCAGATTTAATAGATTATCAAAAAAAAATTGATTACAACGATTATTACCGTAGCGTTTGGCGCTCTGTTTTCTCGGACTACCCCGCTAGGGATAAAGCGTGAAGCTATGTTAGATTAAGTTAAGATTATAAGGATATAATCTTCAGATCGCTCTTGAAGTCAATTTTAGAACTGAGAGCGGTTTACAGATATGTGCTTAACTTAAAAAAAAAACCATTTAAAATACAGTACTCATACACACAATGGGAAAAAAAATTAAAGGAGTAAATATATACGTTTTAAGTGAGGTTGTCTGCTTCATGTGTTTTTCTTTATTTTAATAAATATCTTGTCTTTCAATAGTTATAAAGGTAAAACAAGTGATCAGCAAGGTGCGGCTTAGAGTTTCCTACATACGCAACTTGTTGAACTTACGAAAGAGGAGGACGGAGTAATTTACCACTAGCTTTTCTCTGCCTTTGCTGTTATGAAACGGGAAAATGAAACAAAAAATTCAGACCCTGCATGAGACTCGTATTGCCTGACCATGCACTTAGGAGCCTACAAGCTCATTATTGCACGGGGAATCTCCGTCCTCCATTTCCTACAGAATTTTGAAAAAATGACGTGTGGATTGGCAAAAATCTACGCCTCGCTTCATCTATCTACCTAAGTGAAAATTTTTGGAATCATAGCCTATAGAGAGGGGATTGGGATAAAGTCAAGCGCTGTTCCACTTATCCACGACGGCATCAGCTTTTCAACTTTTCCCATATAAATGTCAATTTTTATTACTTTTTCATAGTTAGGTAATACTTGAATACTTGCATCGACTGTAACTTCTACGAACTCATATTTTATTTCAGCTGAAAGAAAGGTTGGTCAAATACTGTGTACATTCGTCAATACATCTATCCTTTTCTGTAAGCGGTTTTTTTGTATTCTCCATCCCTGTCTCGCTTTCAGCCAAATAGACCAAAGATTATAAAATTTCAGCCTGTAGGTTATATACTTTTTCAATAATGAAATTATTTGAAGTCTTACAAATTTTACTATAAAGATTTTTATCTTAGTTTATTTATATTGTCCGTCGTGGCGCAGCGGCACAAGGTGTGACTGTAATGCGATGGTGTACAGGCAAAAACAATAAATCATCTAACCTCTATCACTAGCCAGTTCTTCTGGAATACTCTTTGGGATCGTAGTATCGAAATAGGGGTTTCCTACCCCTCGGTTTCAGTTTCAGTTCAGGTTCCGCCGTGTACACACGCTTTCGGTTCGCGTAAATAAAATTAAAAACACGAAAAAAATGTAGTCGAAATTTACACAAATGTATCACGTGACACACGCGATATTTTAAAATACTTATTCTTTAATAATCATTATAGTTTTCATCTTTAGATTGTATTTAGTGTCGTGTCGTGCTAGTTATAGTATATTGGGCGTGCTTGGAATAATTACAGGTGGGTTTCTAATTTTTTTCTGAAACCTTTTTTTTTGTACTTACTAATTACTAATAGTCTTATTCTATCTGTATTGTTTATTTTTAATCTGTGATAGTTACTTGCTATCTTGGATTAAGTGCGGATTAATTGTGGATACATTTGTAAAAAAAAATATTTTGTTCGGGAATTACTTTCTACGATATTAAAAGAAAATTAATATCGTAGAAAAATACTCCTTAGATTATCACCGACTCCAAAAATAGCGGATTTTAAATATTACAATGGGCAGGTATAGTTTTAAATTCGGTGTTTGTTTTTTTAAATAAGTTTAATGTATAACATAGCGTATTCTGCTTCGACGTGGTCATAAATTTTTTATATAATTATTCCCAGCGGCAGCATTGGAACCGTGAAAGATAATAAACGATACAGTATATTTTATAAGGCAGTATATTTATAATATACAGTATATTTATAATATATTTTAGGGAACCTATTGACCTATTGGACACCTATTGTTACCGTCCTATAATTTCCGTCAAATTCTGAAGGCGTTGTGTGTTGATTGGTAGAGCTCTACTCCTCGCTTTTGCCTCGTTACCAGAGCGAGGTAAATGAAAATATTAAATATTTCAATTCCTCGAGTCGGAGGTGAACCACAACCTCTCCACCCCCACGCCACGACTGGCCTCTTGTATCAAGATACTTCGTTCTCCGTATTTCGCCTGATTTTGTGCTTTTTGCAAATATTTGTACTTTTGTATGTGTTTGTATTGTTTTCACACAAAATCTACCAGAGTTAGACTAGAAGAAACCTGCATCTTTACTTAGCAACATAGGCTATACAACATTTTTTAAAAAAATAGAGATCCCTCATAAAAATGCAATAATGTAACCCAAGGTGTGAAAAAAATAGTCTTAAAAAAGTCTATTATCGTCTGCGCTCCGTAAACTATTAATGATAGAATATCAGATAGAAAGTCAAAGGTGAGAGGAAAAATGCATCGATATCTACACTAAAGTTACAAAGATGACAGATTAGATTTTTTGTTTCTTTGATTCAATCGAATAATAATTTTCACTTTAGATATCTTAAGTGCCATGCAAGCATATATTATTTATTAAAGCAGGAACATAATTCCGTGTGAAAACAAATAATTCACAAGTTTAAACGGGCGAAGCCGCGAGCTGGTCGCTAGTACGTTATAAAAGGGATTTGGTTACTCGGTATTAATATATTTTTATACTGTTTGCGGCAACAAAAGCCTTTCACACATATATATATATATAAAGTTAAAGATTTTATTTGATAGAAAAATATACAACGTAATTACATGCAATTGATGTTCTCTAAGGCAAAGTAGTATCAGATTTGCTTATTATTTATAATTTTCTAAAATATATAGGCATGTGAAATTTTTAGACATCACAAATTTTTATAAAAGCGTCCAAGCGAACCTTGGGTATCCAAGAATCGGAGGTTCAAATCCCACTACCATCAAATTTTAAACGTTTTACACAACTTAGCTAGCTTAATGTGGTCTTTTCTTTGTCAAGTGTGAAATAACATTTTAAAAATTATAAAAATATGTTCCACAACATACCTACATTTTTCGCGCATAATTAATGCCTAAAATGAATATGCGAAAGTTGCGTGCTGGCAATCTTTATTATTGAATTTTCATCAGACCCCAAGAGCGGGCGTGAGATTCTTGTGGATGTGAATTTTATTAATACGCTTTTATAATAAATGCAAGGAAGTAAGGAGTACATATTATTACATACAGTCAAACTTGTCTCTCTCTCTCTCTCTTTCATGTTCAGGTATCAAGTCCCGTATATGTGAATAAACTTCAAAGAGTCTTAAAACTGAGTTCCCTCTGTCTACCCTGCTATATGAGGAATAATTTATATATCGCGTAGCTATAAAAAAAACAAAAAATATCTAAAAATCTTTATAAAATATCTTAAATGAAGTTTAGAAAATTACGATCTAAATGCTCGAATTGTTTGCGCCTAATAATATTATTTGGTGTCTAAGAAAACTTTTATTCTAATTAAAATCGAGGATTCGAGTAACAAATTTCAAACAGTGTCCAACTTTTCTATAACTTTTCAACATCGCCTTCAGCGACACCGCACATCAGCTAAGCTTTCGATCAATTCTAATTATAAAAATTAAAATTGGTGGACCTGATGATTTCCCTGAAATTTGTTTCCTTTGAAGAGTATACAAATGGAGTAAGTATTTTATTTAAATTATAAATTGTGTATTTTTAAGCCTACCGTCACTGACTAAGTAATGGTAGTGGATTCAATCCCCACAAGGGGATAAAACAAAACGCTTTAAAAAAAAAGTCTAGATAATACGGGTAGAAGTAGAGAATATAGTTTTTTGTCATTAAGTTTCCTTTGCCTATCTGCTCCTATGTACGATTAAGGCGTGGAGCTGAAGAAGGTTATGTATTCAATTCCCATATCGTCGGTGTAATCCTAGTAAATCCGTTTTTTGTCTTTGCTTTATATCATTTTTAATACCAATTAAAAAAAATGAACAATGTCAATATATATACAGTGATGTGGTCCTGTCTGGAGGCAAAAAACCGTCTCTAATGAATCGGTCCATCAGCCGTTCTGATTAATTGACTTGACACGCTCGTGTTAGGAGGTTCACCTTCGCTCGTTTTTTATGCCTGATGAAATATCACAATGTGAGCTCTACACGGGTTTTATATGTAAATAAAGAATATTATATAAAAATAAATAAATAATATTACATAGAGGCCAGCCGTGGCACAGGGGCGTAAAGTGTGAATGTAAGCGCGACTGGTTGTGGGTTCGATCTCCACCGGAAATGATATGTTTATTTAAATTTATAATATATTTTCATTTCTTCGCTCTGGTGTCGGAGCAAATCGCGTGGGAGTGAGTGAGTTTCACTATCTAACACGCAATGCCTCATGAATTCGGAAACGGAAAACGGAAAGTGGGGAATGGAGTGTATCCACTCAAGATAACCTCTGCTTTCTCTACTGTGTGCGTGATACCGCGTGATTTTTTGAGCTGTTTTTTTTATTAAAATTTTATTATTATTATTATAAAGAGGTTCTCGTGACGTAATGGCCTATCGTCTTACTGTAATCGCGATGGTTGTGAGTTCAATCCCACTCGTGGGATAAGGTTATATATAATATTTTTCATTTCCTACCCATTCTGCAGTTTAAATATTCTATTTTGCGTTTTTCACCTGAATTTGAACTGTATGTATGTTGAGCACTTCAAGGAAATATACAATGTTTGTGTTCTAAAAGGATTTGAAGCCAATGCTTACGACGTAGTGTGAATTATGTAAATTGTGTTAATTAAGTAAAATTTATATGGCTTTAGCTAATTTAATAAGATTATGACGTCTTGGTTAAATGTAATATAGTAAAAACAAGCTTAAGCGTATTTAGAGCAGCAGAGTCTAGTGATAAGACACTCCGTTCCCCTTGTACCGCCTAATTTTCGAGACACTGCATGTTGAGTGTTGGAGCGATAAGCGTGTTGTCTTGTCACCAAAACAATTAAATGAAAATAATTCATTACATTGTATTCATACAAACTAGGAATTAAACCCAAACTTTTCGTGCTTAAAATTAGTCGCTGCACTGCGGCGCCACTGCCGCTATGTCCAATATAATAATAGAATCTCAAAAGCTTCAATTTTCAAATTTCAATTGTTTCAAGTTTTAATGAAAAAAAAATATTGTGTAACCTAATTTTAAAAGAAACACCATAAATCTTTCAATTCGTCTCTCCAATTTCGCCCAAAACGCTGTGTTTACCTATTTATAATTATTGATTTCTTCAACTGCGTCTGCCACCCCATTTCACCCCTTTAGGGGAAAATTGGCAAACACGTTTTTTTATACAAATAATTAATATAGATTCGATTTTCACTTCGCAAATTATATTAATGGCCGCGCCTTTGTCGAAGGTAAATAAGTGAAGGTGTCCAAGGTAAGCCAGACCGAAGATATATATAAAATAAGCGTAGTTTAAAGAAACTTTTATGCATTGAATTAAGCGTAAAATGTGCTTTACTTAAAACACTTGTTAAATAAAATGTACTTTAATTTAACAAGTGCTAAGTATTCTCATACGAATTCTAAAAATAATTTATGGCCATAAAAGTTGTACAATTCTGGCAATGCAAGTGGGGGTGGGACGTTAGTAATATTGGTTGAATGTACATTTTACCCTATTGGCCGGACTCCAAGACACAGTTAGAGGGGGACCTACAAAAGTAAATAGTTATATAACGTTATTAATAATCTGGCGTGTGCCAATCTTCTGTACGACATGCATGATGGGAATAAATTATATTAATTAATGCCATGGGTAAGTCGGCGTGAAGCTGTTTTGATTATTATTATTGGTTATATATATTTTTAGCGTCACGCTGTATCCGGCACATAGCAGGGTAGGCAGAGGGAATCTAGTGTTAAGACACTCCGTTCCCATTAACACAATTCCGTTTCCTCCTCTGGGTGTTGAGAAGCGCAACTCAACGCCGCGGTTTACCTCGATCAAGCAGAGCGAAGAAACGAAAATATTACATATTTAATCCCCTCGAGTAGAAATTTAACCCACAACGCATTTACGGATACACGCTTGTGCACTTGGGCTATTCGGCCTCGAATCTACTTATTCATATGTTACGTGCAAATCAAGATACCAAACGAAAGTCAATATATTATATAAATTTAATACATACCTATATCTCTATTATTAATACTTAATTTATAATATAATCGATTACAATTTCGATAGCGTCTCGAGTATCGTATTCTATACGTGGTACTCATACGAAATGCTCCAAATGAAGGTTTATGTAAGCCCTCGCCGATAATGCCGAGAGCATAGCGTAATACAATATCTCCTTGGAAATTCAGCATCTTGAAAAGTTAAGACATTAGTATACGATTATTTTAGATACCTTTAGGTAGGTTTTTATTATATTAATATATATTTTTTTATTGTTAGTAGGAATTTTTATTTTTTAAAATAGCTTCGATAACTTTTATTGACAACGTGAATAAGTAAAAATTATTTCTATTATATATCCATTCCGAGCTTTATACTACCTCGAATAATTTAAGCTCGCAACCATCATATAATCAGACTTGTCCCAATTACACTACAATAGTCCTGAATTCTATTCTTCATAGTTTTAGGAACTAGGTGACGTGACGTGAACGTCACCTAGTTCCTAAAATGTAGGTGTTTGTCAAACGATGTAGTCATTTATTTTGTCAGGGTGAGACGACAGATTACGTAAATTTCCAACGAGGGCGTAATTTAGATTTTGTCGTGAAGAATATAATTATTCTTTAATCTCAAGGCGAGACTCTATTTTAGGCATACAGCTAAATGTGATATTTGAAATAAAAAAATTATATCTTTCTTTGAGATTGACGATGAATTCCGCACCATAGTACGGTATTCAGAGTATATTAGTGTTATAACATTCCGTTTTTATTTAGACGCTTATGTCACTCCACTTAACGCTGCATTACCTCGAGTGGGAATCGAACCCACAACCTATTAAGTTTACAGTACAGCATGATTATGTACCTGCGCCACTTTTAGTCTCAACGGCCTTCTCGTATAACTTGTGTGGGCTAGAAATAGCTTTAGTTAATATGTGAATGTAATCGTTGTGATGTCAAAGCGGGCGAAGCCGCAAGTAGAACACTAGTTATGTATACCTGTTTCTATTGCTTATTTAATTATATTACTTATTTACAAGTGGCACAACAGTAGAGCGATTGACTGTAAACGGGACGGTAATAGATTTGATTCCCACTTGTGGCAATGAATAATATTCTTTTTAAAAAACAAATTAAATGATTATTATTACTGAGCAAAACCTAGAATAATCATGGAAAAAAAATCAATCGAATTGTGTAGATTCCACACAATAAGTGCTGAATTATGAACGACGGGAAAACATTGAAAACAGCCGGCTCTAACGGCCGACCTCGCTGTCTATAAACAATTAGTGATATTTTTTGCTATAAGCTAACTCTAACTTTTAAAATAATATAACGTCTGTATTTTTGAAATTTTAAATGCAATAAAATAATTATCTATTTTAGTTTCACGCTGCAGCCCGTATATAGCGGGGTTTGCAGATCCGATATAGTGTTAAGACACTCCGTCCATACGTTTTGCCATACGTTAAGGGCAGAGAAGAATTCAACCTGTCGTGTAGCAGGGCAGGCAGAGAGAAACTCGTGTTAACGCACTCTGTTCCTCACTTTTTGCATTCTGGAGGCATTGCGTTTTGGGTGGCAGATCTCACGCTGCGCTTTGCCTCGACACCAGAACGAATAAAATGGAAATATAAACGTAATTAATTTTTCGTTCTCTCGAGTAGGGATCGAACCCACAACTGTTGCCGTACAGTCACATCCTTATGCCGCTGCGCCACGACAGCCTCGATGAACCAATTTTGATTTCGAGTGTTCTTTGCAATCATTCATATAAATAAAGTTGATTTTAAAGTTAAACGTTAGTAGAAAACCAGCTTCTTTTCTAGTTATTTGCTCACTTTTACAGCTTTTCTATAGAGGGATTTTGATTATCAGTTATTATTCCATATCCGTAAATCCTTTGTTAGCTAAAGTTCTAAACGCCATGCAATATTTTAAACACTTGACGTCTATCGGCCTTCGTCCTCCCTCTAAACTTTAGTCCTGGAAGCTTTTAAGCTTTTAGTTGAAGCATTTTGTTTAAGAACAAAGTTATACTAGGTTATAGTGGACTTGTATAATATATACCTATATATATATAGCCTACATATATTGGTACTAGAGTTGGTTGTAGGAGTCAAGCTCTTAGGTTTTATGATAATACTAGCTTTCTCCAGTAGCTTCGTCCTCGTGGTTAAATAGAAATAATTATTAAATTTGTGGCCGTTGTCCGAGTTAACTCTGAGCGCATGTATACGTGTGGAGTAAAAACTTCTAAAATGTTAATAAAACAACCTGAATCCGGCCAATACTACCTTATAAAAAAATAAGATAAAAATGTGTACCAAAAATAAAGCGTGAATTTGAAGCACTTGAATATAGAAGAGATAGCATTTCTGTTAGACTACCATGTTGAATAACATGAATACGATGTATCAGGAGCCAATATGGATCTTTTTGGAAGTTAAAAAAAATAATAATCAAATATTGTTAAATTACTTGTATACTGAAATTAAATCTTTTATATTTTACTCTGCGGAGTGTGGTATGTAATTGATAGGTTAAGATTCAAAATAGTATAAAACGTTAAGTGCTTTTCGATTTCCCTCCAGCGTATTCCTTTTTTGTATAATATATTTTACAATAGCATTTGATCATGTTTAGTATTTGTATTTATGTGTATGATAGATAATTGTATTTAAATTATTTAAAAAATATTAGCTAATTATTAATACGCTGCATTTGATAATCTATGTAATCTATGTAATGTTAACCCTAAAGGAATGAAATAGGTGTTGAAAATTTGTATTTTTTTTTGAATCTGTACAGATTTTTATAAAATTTGAAATTATTAAAAATATTTCACTCAACACGTGTCTCATAGTTTATTAGAATTCACCCCCTAAACTGAAAATGATTTCATAAACATATTTAATGATATATTTCAAGCGGGCGAAGGCGCTCAGGTCAGTAATCAGTAATCAGTCAGGTAATTAATATAATTCTTTTCAACAAGTTGAGTCTACAATAATCAAATAATAAAATAATATCACAAAAATTGGGCAGAAAATGGCATTTTGTAAAATAAATTTCCTTAACTGAGAATAAAAATAAAAACTATAGAACATTAAATATGTTCACCCCAGTCTTGCCTACGGAGTCAGATGAAAGATTATACCTATCTATTTATGTCTGTGTTAGATTATAGAAAGAGGTTAAACTAGGTCGTCGTAATGATGCCAATTCAAACGTATCGAAGTTCAAAGTGAGATTTCTTCTTAGTAAAGTACTTCTTGTATAGCTCCCAATGCGTCAACTCAATAACCCACGCTGTCTCTACCAGAGCGAAAAAATTTAAATTATTTTAAAAACCTTGAACGGATATCGAATCCACAACATACACTTTGCCACTGTGTCACGACGGCGTCTAATATAGAATAGTAACTGTTGTAAATATGTCATGCTAATGTAATAATATAAATTTGTTTTTTAAGTTCCTTTCATGGAAAAAAGGAATCTTTATAAGATCACTTTGTTGTCCGTCCGTCAGTCTGTCTGTCAAGAGAAAAACCGCCGCCGCCGCGAAATATAAACGTAAATAAATATTTCACTTCCTCGAGTGAGGATCGAACCCGCAACCGTCGCGTTATAGTCACATCCTTGTGCCGCTTCGCCACGACGGCCTCAAATTAATAAAGACAATAATTAAACTACAATAATATTTATAATAAGCAAGATATCACCTCACGAGTAAGTACCAACATGTAGATGGGTATCGATCTGCTCCCATTACTTAGCGAGTTGGACCTGAATGATTAAAGTGGATTTACTAGTATTCACACATAATACCTCGTATTTCTATATTTTTTTATTTTGTTAAGCTTTATTTTTTATCTCTTTCACTCCGTTACCATAAAGACACTTCTGTTCCGGACATTACGCTGAATTCTCGCGACATTGCGTTAATGGAAATATACATTTTTTTCTGCCCCATAGTGGGAATAGAACCTTTAAACGTCACCTTTACAGTCGTAAGCTTGTGCACATGCGCCATAACGGCCTCAATTGTTTTTTTTTCCCATTGTTTCTGCCAAAATAGGGATTTTGGCATCGCTCGTTTACATTATTAATGTATTTAGAAAATTTAACATAACCCATTTATATGAAATAATATAAAAAATAAATTAAAAAATCAGCATACAAGAGACTGCATTAACCGACCTTGGCCGTTTTCTAAGCTGCAATGGAATCGATGTCACTCCAACATTTTTTATCCCCCATTTTATTTGTAGATCTTGCTGAACATAAAGGCAGATTAAATCTGAGATTTCGCTTTGAGATCAAATTAAATAAAGATTTTCTTAAGAGTTTCAATACGGGGCGATTGGTCACATCAGTTGCAAGTTTTGATTATATACAAAAAATATATGTCTAGTGGAGGACAGTCGTGGCGCAGGGGCACGAAGTGTGACTGCAAAATCCACTGGTTGTCGGTTCGATCCTCACTCGAGGAAAAGTAATATTTATTTAAAATTTATATTTTCATTTCTTAGCTCTGGTGTCGCGGCAAAGCGTAGCGATGAGTTCCGCCACTTGAGATGCAATTTCTCTAAAATTCGGCGAAAAGTGGAGAACGGAGTGTCGTAAGGTCAGGTTTCTTTTGCCTTCCCTGCATTGTGCGGGCTACAGCGTGAAACTTATTTGATTTGATTTTAATTTAATTTACATGTCAAGTGTGAGCGAGTTGTTGACATGCACTGATGGTTCCATATTAATTTAATGATTGTAGGTAAAATGGAACGAGATTTATAAAAGTGACGTGACTAACTTAAGTTTTCGTAACCACTGATATTATGAAATTAACAAATATATGTATGTAATATTTTTTCCTATTCCTATTTTTGCCTTTAAATTTCTATATCCCGAATTTCTTTCTTTTTTAATAATTTCCATCTGACCACGGATGCGAAACCGCAGGCAGACTCTAGTGTTTAACATAAGCAAATCATCATTGCAATGCAAACATGCAACTTTCATCCGAAGCTTTTTACATGATGAATGAGCTTTCTACGATATTGTTGTATTAATGTATGCGAAATAATGAAAAAATGTCAACTTCGAACACGCTGTATCATCACATCCAAATACAGGTTGTTATGAAAGGAGTCCATTTACTTTTTGTGAACGCCATTAGTCCCAAATGTTTTCCGCTGCCTGTAATTATTCTATTAATGTCTTTGTATAATGCTAATGTTGTAAAGCTATATAATTATGAATTTTGAGATTTTTTTTGTGGACCTTGGAAGAATAATTTATTACAAAGTAAAGGGAATTGGTTCTTCCTTTTCTTTTTGTATTATATCAAATGAAAGGGCTCTGGCTAAGCCTGAATTTCAGAAAAAGCTCGAGATCTCCAAATTTGTACGGAACCCTCGGTGGACGTGCCTGCTACTATTCTTTTATTTTTTTAGCTTGTATCCCGCGTACGCTAAGGGAACCTAATGTTAAGACACTCCGTTCCCAATTTCCCACTCAATTTTCGAGACATTGCGTGCTGAGTCAACTCAACGCTGCTTTTAGTGTTGTACTAGAGCGAGAAAACAAGTTCCCCTCGAGTGGCTATCGAACTCGTAACATGTTCCATTAATCTTTAAGGATTTGTGATTAATTGCGGGGGCTTAGCAGGGGATCTGTTGCTTAATCATCATTATTTATTTATTTATTTATTTATTCAGAAAATAAATTTGAATACATAAATAAAGGAGAAAGTATTTACATTGAGTAGAAAATGAATTGGTTTCGTTTCACATTGGTGAGAGGACAAAGCGCAACGTTGAGCACCCAATTGCAATTTTTGGAAAATTCAGGGGAGAGTGGGGAAAACAGTATCTTAATACTGTAAACATTATTTATTCGTATGTATGTTCAATTCTAATTTAAAAATTGATAACATTTAAATTATTTGAATTTTTTCACATTTCATAACAAGACAAAGTGTGGCATTAAGTTCCAGCCCTTGAGACACAGTGTCACGATTTTCTGTCCACCTAATCTTTAACTATCGAACAATTACTACTCTCCACTCTCCTAAATAGCATTTGAATGATTAATTACATTTTGAAGTACACCCTAAACGAGTGGTATGAAGGTATAAGTGGATGTAACCCATTGGTTCATTACGTCGTGATAAATGATCGTTGCTCTAATATATTATAGCTGCAATATATTATTACTGGTAAAGAGGCACTGTCACCGACTCGTCGATTCATCAATATTATAAATGGCTTGTATTATGTATGTCCTCGCCAATATTTTACGTTGTTTGTTTTAAATATTTGTGATGATGAATAAATGGAATTTGAACCCTTGTCTTTTGGAAACCAAAGCCTAGGATATCATCCGTCTAATATTTAGACCTTTTAAATAATATTTAAAAGGTCTAAATATTACTCATCATCTTCATCACCTTCGATTCACCTATTGAAAGGAAATAAAAAAAATGTAAAAAGAACCTGGAGTTAAAAAAATAACAACCATTCCCCCAAATAGAATTCGAAGTTGCAACCATTGTGCACAACAAGCAACAGAAGCTATTCCACTGCGAATCAAAGGTCTGAAAAATATGTATAACCTACAAAATCTCACGTGGATAGAAATTTTACAGTCTACGTAGCTCTTTGACGAGCGTTAAAATTAGAGCTCCCCGGAATAGCTGCTAATAACTAAACGGTGCACTTTTGTCGCAGTTCATATATTTCTAACTACACTTAGTGGCTAGAGGTTCGAATCCCATTCGATTTGATAATTTGGATGGACTTTATAATTCTATAGTTTTCTTTTCCCCTTGTAAATTCCCCAAGAACGAATAAAACGTATAAATATTTGCACATAGTGCGACTCGAACTCGTGCTTTTTGAAAAAACGTCGACAACGCGTGAGTTCCGCCATCCTTAATAATATTTTAAACCTGTATTTGTTTTAACTGATTATATCTATTTGTTTTTGATTTTGATCATACATCTGGGTGTATCCTTGGAATCACCACACCATGTTATAAAAGAATATAATATAAAATATAGAGTAATACACATAACACTACGTAGGAGTTATTAAGCTTATTTTACTTATTATTGTTTTCAACATGTGATGCATGAGAATCAAAACTTGACCGGCGCGTGGCGAACGAAGTCTTTAGGTTCCCATAACCAATCGTGGTATACGGGAAAAAGCGTGAAGCTGCTTTTTCGCACTTGGCTATAAAGAACGTTGGACTTGAAAAGATTGTGACGGTATTCTGCTTTTATAAAGGCAATTTAAGCGTGATGTCGACAAAGATCAAAGGTCACAGACCGATAACGGCAAAGGACAAAAATGTCATTTGAATAGCATAAAGTCATTTCATAGCATACAATGTAGAACTACTTATGAAGTTCTAGTCATTTGTCACGCGACTGTAATAGTTGCGATACCGTTTAATATAATATTAGAAATACGTGAATGCTTGAAGTAAAAGAACAAAAAATAGCTTTAATTATCGCCATAATTATCATGCATATAGCAGGGTAGGAAACTTTCTGCCCAATTATTGTGAAAATTTATAGGCATTTAATTTAAAAGTCTTATTTCACACTTAGGAGAAAAAAATATCAACCAAAACACGCATATTATGGTGAAAAGGGTATACTTAATTAAATAACTATATCTGTTGAATATAGTATACATTTTAATCTATTTCATTATTTTTGTTATAAAAGAATTGAATCACTTGTTACTTTTAAGTTAATTTCGTAGTATTCATAGGACCCAAATTGTTTTATTCAGACTTATCTTTTAAAGTGTCAGTGCCATTTCCTCAGCTAGAAGAGACAAGGGTAGCTGTGAAGGTTGGAACTCACTCTTCTATGAAATTTTACCATAAAAGTATAGAATAAGAGGTCGTCACGACATACAAGCACAAGCGTGTGACTGTAACGCCACCATTATGGGTTCGATTTCCAGTCGGGGGTATTAATTATTATTTATTAATATTTTCTCAGCGCCACATTTTTACCTTTAGCTTTGGCCAAAGCGAAGAAATGAAAATATTAATAAAAAAATTCTTTGAATATATAGGATCCTTAATAAAAAAGAATCCTTTGAAAACCGTTCAAGTGCGATTTGAACCCTCATCCACGTTAGTCACACGCTTCTGTCCCTGTGCCACGGTCCAATTTCATATTTGAGTAAGTTTACCTATAATATAATATAATATATTTTAATGAATATTAAAACAATATACATCAGTATTTATATAAGCGGCCTGCATGAGATGTTCAGAATAAATGGAAATGTATTCATGAATCAGTAATACCTCTGAGATCGATCTGCAATCGACGGTGGGAATTACTCGTTTTCTCGTTGTCTTTGTGTTACGATATAATATTGTTTTTTACCCTTTGCATGTGTGTTTTTAGTGATTATATTTGGTTTCTTTTATATTTTTTTAATGACGAATGTATTTATTATACAGATTTGTCATATATCTTATAGATTAAAATTAAATCACCTTCAAGAAGCAGGGAAAGCAGAGGGTCTAGTGTTAGGACACTCCGCTCCCCACTATCAGCTGATTTCTGGAAGCATAGCGTGTTGAGTGACGGAAATCAACGATGCGCTTTTCCTGGAGACCAGAGCGCGGAGATAATAATATACAATATTTCCTTACCTCGAATGGGATTCGATCCCACCACCTGACGCAATGAGTGTCAAACACTTGTTATAATTAACTTTCCTATCCTTTCCCAAGTCGATAGAAGCAAGAAAAATACAGCGCTAAAACTTTTCCTTAAGCAAAATAATCCTTGTTAATTACATTTATTTATTTAATTAAGAGAACCAACGGGTGTAACGTTTAATTACAAGAATAAATGCTAGAACTCAAGTGAGTTTGTAAAAGTTAAAGGCGAATTATTATTAAGTAAATATATAAGGCTGCAACAGTACAGGTAAACACGACGGTTGTGGGTTCAATTCCCGCTCGGCTTAATGAATTATTTTTATTTCCTCGCACTATTAACAAGACAAGTGCAGTGATGAATTCCGCCACACAATACGCTAGCAATGTCTTGAAAATTGGATGGAAATTGGCCAAAGCGAATTACTAGGCTCCTCTTAGCTTTCCTGCTATGTAAGGAAGAGTGAAGCTAAGAAAAAAAAGTTTAAAAAATGAAACAAAAGAAATAACTACAAATTATTTACAAAAAAATAAACAATGTGGTTAAAGCCGAAAGAACATTAAGCGTAACCGCTTTAGAAATGGGCCGTTAACGTCGTGACTGCCGTCCTCTATATAAGTCGGTTTTAATGACGAAAACCCCATAATCGAGATAACCATGGTGTTCGAGTTGAAATTTTATAAATTATCGTCTCTGAATTTGTGAAAGTATGTAATTTTTAGTAGAAATGGAAAAATATTATCATTTTTCCTTTAGTTTTTAGTATAATTGCATTTTTAAAGTTTTCATTCAGACGAAGCGCGGCGTACGACGGCCTCATTTAAACAATAGTTTCAACAAACCACTACAGAGGTTTCAAATCAAAACGTCAATATTACTTAATCGTGTCGAGCTGTTTATCGCACAATCGATGTGCTGGCTTAACTAGGATTTATTTGAACGCCACCAAAGCCTTGATTTAAAGCTGAAATTGAAAATCCGAATTTCCAATGCTTTTCATTTTACGCTGATTCCCGCCCAGTAGTTAAGTTTTAATACTGTGGCTGGTAATTAAACGGTAACAGTGGGTGTTGTATGAAATAATTTACGGTATATAATCAAAATTCTATGTTGAATTAATGTTTACAGGTCGTGGATTCGATTTTGATTAGCATTTTTACTTTATTTTAAAGACCACATGGCCTCTACCTACCCTAAGTAGAGGGAACCTGGGAATATAATTTTAAGACGATCGGTTCTCTGTTAAGACAATTTTATTCTCCACTTTTCGTCGAACTCTTGAAGCGGAACTGAACGCTCCGCTTTGCCTCGTCACCAGAGAGAGTGTCTAATGCGGAGAGTGGACGTAAAAAAAAGTGTGCAATGAAAATAAAATATTTCGTGCCTGGACTTGTCTTTTACATTGTGAATATATAAAGTTATGGTTAACGGTTGTAAAGTAAAATTAAATGATAACCATGGGTTGAGACCTGTTTTTCTAAAGACACCATAAGACACCATATCTTGCCCTATAGTTAGCTCATTCTGCAAGAATCCGGGGCTGCTAGGAAACCATCAAATAAGCTAACTATGACCACGGACTGCATGAGTGTTCGAAACGAGTTTCCAAAAATATTTAATACTAAACTAAGATTTTCATTTAAAATGTGTAATATCAAAACACCAAAGATCTTGAGTAAAATTATTTTTTTGTTAAAAGCGAAAATACTATCTGTTAAAATTATTCCAAACGACCCAACTCCTCGTCACCGACCGAGTATTCTTTTATTAGGTCAATTAATGTTGAAATCTTACTGATAACAGAATTAAAGACATTGAGATCTCGTTAAATTTAATTGAGTGTTCGTATAATTTCAAGCAGCATTTTATATAAAAAAATCAATTTTACGTTTTTTCCCACAAAAGAGTGTTTTCAGAGGGATTTTTTTTTAAATAATATTACTTATTGTGCAATCCTCTAAGGCAAACCGACACAAATTTTTTGGAAACATATTTCGCAGGATAGGCAGAGAGAATCTAGTGTTAAGCATTAATTGGTGAATGGCGGAACTTAATGCTTGTTTTATTACGAAATCGAATTAATGAAAAAAATAATTTTGAATAATTAATTCCCCCGAGTTAGAGTCAAATTCATACCTGTTGTGTTTACAGACAAAAGCTTGTGTCACTGCGCAACGACGGCCTCGCTAAAATGAATAATTTACAAATATTAAAATAACAAAAACAAATCTATCTAATATATCTATAAGTTAAATCGATCCACAGGTTTAATTGGAATGGTCAGCTCGAGCCTCGTAACTTGATGCAGTTGTTTGCTGTTGTCAGCAGTTAATTGATAATATGCATTTTTCTTCAGCTTAACGCTGTATCCCGCACACAGCTGAGAAGGTAGAGGAAATCTACTGTTATGACACTCCGTTCCCATTTTCCAGAATTCTGGAGCTATTGCGTGTTGAGTGGCGGAACTCAATACACAACAACAATACAAATTAAGATTAAAATATTAAATATTTCACATCCTCGAGTGGCAATCGAACCCACAACTTGTCGTGTTTTAAGTAATATACTCTTTTTAATACATATATATTTTATATACCGTCTTTAAAAATACATAAACTATTAGAAAGTGGCATTCTAAAGTAATTATCTCAGTAGAGTTCCTACAATCCGTGGCAATTAAGTTGCTCCGACGTTTTTGTCAAAGCTTGGAACGTGAACGTATTTCGTTAAGGCGGCGTCCATAGCAAGAGACTCGACACTTTTAAAATATTTATTAGAAAGCGTTTCAAAGATCTAAAGAGAAACTTAATTTTTCAAGGCACCGAAGTTTTTGAGGCATTGCGTGTAAAGTAGCAGAACTGAACGCCGCGCTTTGCCTCGTTACTAAAACGACAAAATAAAAATATTAAATATACATTACGGTTGTGAGTTACGACTCGTTTTTCATCTTCGCATATCTATTTTCTATGTAGTTTTAAACTATTTAACCATAAATATGAGCCAATCGAAAATTATCAAGATTATATATACATATTTTAAGCCATTATCCCACAGATTAGTCAAATAGGACACTTAAGTCTAGTTACAGCAAGATAGATATATAGATGACTTCCCACCTACTCTGAAGGTTAATTTAAACAGTCCTCGTACTCAGTCTATCATGAATCATAGATGTGCTGGGCAGTTTGTAATTTCGATAATTGTTCTGACGAGGGTGACAAGGGAGTCTTAGGTGGTGAGATCTTATAAATAAAAAAGCAAAAACAAATAAAGCTATAAAACAAGAAAAACGCTCAGTATTCCCGCATGCTCTTTTGGTTAGATACAACAAATAAGTTTTTCCACTCTAAATTTATGGATGATAAGACTGTTGTAAGTTCACGTCCCTTGTTAACAGTGGGTTCATCTTGTGCATATTCAACGGGAACTCATTTAAGTTAGACACTTTGGCGGCTCCATGAATTGTGAGTGAATCGATATAACAGTGTTGCTAATAATATATTGCGTCTTTAAGTTAAGATGGTGTCAAATGTTGACCTTGTTATTTAATACGGTTTTGTCTGGGATTTCAAATTGTTTTATTTAGCTCTACGCTGTATGCCGCATTGGACAAGGAAGGCAGAGGAATCAGGTGTCCGTTCTCAATGCATCGCCCAACTTAGAAGAAAATAGAGTGTTTAGGAGCAGAAGTCTTTACCAGGGCAAGGAATTGAAAATGATCAATTTCTCCCGATTGCAAATCGGACTCATAACCTTCGCGTTCAAAGAGCATACCGTGGTTATTCCTGTGCATCATGCATGCATATTATTCATATTTAAAGCACGAAAATGTAAAGTAACCAAATATTTACATGATTTACATGAAAAAAAAAAACCACATTATAATTTTTGTTGTTCTTCCATCACTCAAAATGCAATGTCTCGATAATTCGGCGGTACGTGGCGAGCAGAATAAAGTATCTGACTACATAAATGAAATGAATGTATCCAGTAACACTCACACCATTAAGACAAATCCAACGACGTATCATTTATCAAAATCGGTTCACTGGTTTAATAGTTACAAGGGAACAAAGAAACAGATATACTTAAATACATACGTGTTGAAAACATAACCCTCCTTTTGAGGTTCGTAGCAGTCGGGTAAAGCTGATTAATTCATTTTAAGTGTCCTCTAAATTAGATATTACTGAAATTACTGAAATAATTCTGAAAGCTTAATGAAAGTTAAATGTGCTTAAGACAAAGCAATGGAGTGGGCTGTTAGTCTTCCAATGGTAGAATTATATTTAGGCCATCTATAAACAAAATCGTTTTCAATTTATTTCGTGTCTTTTTAGAATAATAAAATTATATAATCTTGAATAGCCATTGTGGCACAGCGGCACAGCGGTTGGGGTTCGATTCCCACTCGGAAAAAAAACTTTTTTCATTTCCTCATTCTGGTTACAAGACAAAGCGCGGCGATAGGTCCGGTCAAACATCCGGCTGTCTTGAAAATTTGGCGATGTGTCTAGTCTAATGTAGTGTCTACTCAACTAAACGCGGAATATAGCGTAAGTTAAAAAAGTAAATTCATTTGAAGTATAACGACATTAAAGTCATTAAATTCAGTTGAAATTAGTGCAACTTCGGTAAATGTCTGATTCAAATGACTGTTTTGCATGTGCATCGCTTTATAGTCTGGTGGCACGAGAGCCTATTATATTTTCTTAGAAAACATTCGTACTAAGAACTTCTGATATTAGAGTAAATTGCTTATAAATTATTTATGTGTAAATCGTGCTTGCGCGGAAGAATCTTAATAGGAACGGAGTGTCTTAACACTGGGTTCCTAGGTTCACTCTGCCTACCCTGATATGTGTGAGATACAGCGTGAAACTAAAAAAAAATTCGTGCCAATATAATATACAATAAAAAAATAATTTAAATACTGTAGGTGTTAGATAAAATGTTTATATCAATTTATTTATTGAAGTAGTATTTATTGGGTTAGCAGAGCAGTGGTTTTAATTTTTTTAAATACATTTTCCCACAATAGTTAAGTAAAGTGCAGCGTTGAGCTCCACAATGTCTCGATTTCGTGGAGAGCTTACTCTAAAAAATGTTTTTAATAAACTTCAAATCTTCTTTAAGTCAACTGGTTACATCTTCAAAAGAAACTAGCTATTTGAGGTCTGAAACTTTATAATTGGACGAAGAAGTTATATTATTAGTCTTATAGTTATGACAATTGTCAAAATGGAACAACTTTCTATCTGCATGTGAAACGACTGTTATTGAATCTTAGATGAGCGCCGAGGGTTAACTTTGGAGTCGTTTACCTGCAGTGGGAAAAGTTTGAACTAATTTGGAAAATAGTTTCTTTTAAACATGCTTTTACTAGATAAACTTGTAACTATGTGATATAAGATACTGACTGATACCTGCTTGTAATTAAAATTCATATAATTTTTATATTCAAATAGACGACTATACTTATTATACTATGCTTTGCTCTGGTGTCGAGGCAAAGCGCGGCGTTGAGTTCTGCCACTGAACATGCAAAGCCTCCAGAATTCGGCAGAAATTGGGGAACGGAGTGTCTTGACACCGACGATTTAAAAGTAAAGAAATATTTCACTTCCTCGAGTGGGAATCGAACCCACAACTGCCACGTTTACGGGCGGCACCCTTGTGCGTGAAAGTGGAACAAAACTTAGAAACTTTCACATTTATTATGTTAGTAGGATTATTGAGAAGTAGGATAAATTGGAACCTGCCAGCTTTGGATGCAAAAGTTAGTGTCATACGTTTCAATTCTTCATTTATGTAAATATAAAATGCACTTTGTGCATCTATTTTTGAATACAGGCTGTATCTTTTTTAATCGGTTGCTAAATTATAGAGTTTTGCCAAAGTGGATTTTAATGTTAACGCTTTGATAGGTAAGTAAGAGGTAGGTAAGAGGAATTTATTTTTGGGAGAACTGGAAGGGTAATAATTCTATATAAATCAAAAATTAAATTATCAATTTAATCATAATATATATTATAATGTTTGAAATTTTGAAAAAGTATATAATAATAAACTTATGAACAGCCACGTGCAGTTTAAATTTCATAAATCTCTATCTTCTATAGACACCGAAAATATAAACTTTAACTTTAAGGGCTGTTACCTCCATAACCTTCCATACTATAAGGGTTAGAGGCAAAAACAATAGTGTGCCGCTGTTTCGGATATCAAGCAATATAATTATATTAAAAACAATTAATTAAAGGCAAGTACAGCTTTCCCATGCTTATGGGGCTTGACCCTTTCTAATTAAATTTCATTATTGATTAATGAAAAGATATAATCACTTTTAAAATATTTATTCTCTTTTAAAATAAAAAAATTAAATACTACGTAACAGTATCTGTTAAGGAAATAATTTAATACTGTATCAGTCTCTTAAAATACATATATAAAATACATAAAGTAAAATACATTGTAATTGAACAATATTTGTGAGCTACATGCTTATAAGGCATTTGAATATCATGCCTGAAAGAGAGCTTACAATAATTGTTCGAACACTTCAAGCTTTAAAACTAGAAAATTATAATTGTGTCTATGGACATAGAGTCGCAAGGAACCATGAGGCCTAGAGATCTAGCGCTAAGATACGCCGTTTCCCGATTGAAGCTACAGATTTGAGACATTCCGTTGGTAGCGGACCTCAACGCTGTATTGTCACCAGAACGAGGGAAATGTAAATATTTAATTACCTCGAGTAGGAGTTGAATTCACAACCATAATTTTACAGTCTGACAACGTGCTTCGAATGCCTAAATTATTATTTTAAACAATTATTTTTCATTTATATAATTCTTAATTCAACAAAATCATCCACAATGCCTTGCATCCTATCATAGAAGCTTTCATCCACTTTGATGGTGATATCCAATAGTTCATCTTTACTTAGATCCGGTACGTCGTCTGATATGAAGAACATGGGCAGCATATACATAGTGTACATTAGACCGTAGTCTAAACTATTTTTAAAACATACATCAAATTGTTCTTTAGTACAAAAATCGTTTACATTTATATCAAAAAAACTTAAAAAATCTTTTAAGTTTTCAAAATATAAGTCTTTTAGGTATAGCAAGTGTTGGTCTCTGAAAGCTCGGTCGGTTGCCGCATACAAAAAATATATGAGATCGATGATTGGACAGCCGTAGTAGATTTGTTGGTAGTCTATAGGTATCACTTCGGTGACTACTCCACCCTGAAAATAAAAAAACATATTTATAAATTACTATTAAAAATATACTATATAATTAATATAAGACAGAAGAATTTAATTTTTTGAACGCTCTAATCTTAGGAAGTACTGGTTAGATTTAAAAAAAATATTTTTTTATTCCCTGCTCTGCAAGGAATAGAGCGTGACTCCTCTATTCCTTGCAGAGCAGGATAAGCAGTGGGAATTTGGAAACCAAGTGTTACGATACTCCGTTCCCATTAAGACGCTTCCGTTCTCCATTTTCCACCGAATTCTGGAGACACCAGACAGAGGAAATGAAAATATTAAATATTTCATTTCCTCGAGTGGGAATCGAACCCACGACCTGTGACAAGAATGGCCTGACTGAAAAGTTATTTTATGTTGAATATCGGTAGGCGAATAGGAGATTAGTCGTATAGAGTTTCCTGCAGTATTGAAACAGTACTAAAACTTAAATCAAAATTTTTTTGTTATTTCTATTTTACTATAGGGGCGGAGCCGCGGGTAAAAGCTAGATACGATCAACTGTGACATATAATTCAAAATTCAGTTAAATTATAATATACTAAGAATCTTTCAGAAAACCAATTATATTTTCAATTAGGATCACGTTTCAAATAAATTTTGATGCAAATAAATTACTTTTTTTAATTAAGCTCGTTCATTTCGATGAAATTGAAAAGTCTATAAAGTAATAATTTTTACTCTTTACTCTTATATCACACTGTATCCATACATAAATGGAACCTGGTGCTAAGGCACTCAGCTTCCAGGTCCTCAACTAATTTTCGAGATGTTGAGTATTGAGTGGCGGTACCCAATACCGTACTTTGTCTACCGCACCCGATGTGGAAATGAAAACAATTTCTTCGGATTGAAATCGAACTCACAACGTTTCACGTTCACAGTCACAAGCCTTGTGGCTACACCACGGTGGCCACAGACATAGAGTAGAACATAGAGTTAAGGCACTTCAGAATATGGAGTTGGGACACTTAGCATTCTCTTACACGTTTTCTTAGTGGAAATCGTAACCACAACCATTGAGTTCATAGTCAGAACCTTGTGAACATCACCACGAGGCCATTAATGCTATTCAAATAATTGGTAATTCTATTTAAGGCCTACGAGCATGGGTTCTACGAGTACTTGGTGTAGAAATTAACTATTTTAAATTTGTCTTTCTACAGGGTTGACTAGTAGAGAATGCTTTTTAGCGTTAAGCCCGTCTTTTGTACATTTTTTTCGTGTAATTATGTGCAATAAAATATAATTAAATAAATATTTTCTGTCTACTCTGCTATCAGCTATGTAAAGCGTAAAAATTATTAAATAATTTTTCATATTCTGTCATTAATTATTGCTCAATCATAGCCCATAATAAAGAGAATTTGGTTTATTAGTTATCGATCGTCATGTTAATTAATTACGTTTAGTGAATAACTCGGTAAATTGTATAGAATCATTATAAGCTCGATTATGATTTAGACACCAACAGTTTATTACATAGTTGATTTGGGTATTACGACATTTATCCATGGTCACGCAGTGGAACGGCATTATATTGTAAATATGGGGGCTGTGAGTTCGATTCCGCTCTGGACATTTGTTGTCTCGAGTGGAATCGACCGGTGACTTCTGACGTTCAAAATTATGTAAACTTCCATAGTCATATTGGTACTCAAAACAAATTTTAAATGGAACTAAAACGAATTTACTGACTCAGCAACAAGGCGTCGGAACTTTGCTCGTTAATGTCAGTTCATTGAAATTTAAGGCGCGAAAGAAAATAAAAGATAAATATTCGGAAAAATATTCCACACAAACTTTCGCATCTAGTTTTAGCCACTTATAGGCTCTATTAGCTTTTTTATACTTATTTTTATTTTATTTCAGCTTAACCTTAGTCGAGTATGCCGAAGGCAGCTAGTGGTAACACACTCCGTTTCCAACGCTGTCACCCACCACGCTATTCGTGAGACATTGCGTATCGAGTGGCGGAATTTAACATTGTGCTTTGCTTCGTTAACAGAACGAAGAAATGAAAAATCCATTCCCCGTATATGAAAATATTCAAAAGAACATAAATTTTAATTATTTGTTAATTAATTATAACTTAATTATAGCTTTAATTTAAAGTACTGTTGATTAAAGATTTTTTTAACATGAATAAAGCTACTTACGCTTTCTCTCATTAAAATATTATTCATTTTATAATCGCCGTGGCATAAACTTTTAAACGGCATATCCGTTCCGTTCATATATTTTGGATATTTCTCTAGAGATATATCAAAGAAATTAGCCATTTTTTTCTTCATTTCATCATTCATTCTCGAAACTGACACTTTGTACATATTCTTAACAAATTCATTCCAATATTTGTCGTATACAAACGACTGTTTTATAGGTTTAATTTTCGCTTTAAAATATTCCGGTCTTTTCTTCTGTAACACTAGTGAGAGTCCGTGGAATTTGGCAAGCTGTTCTATAGACAACTTGGCGAATTCTATCGTCATAATATCCAACCTGTACATTGTTTTGAAACCCTCCATCGTTAAGTTCACAAGTATTATGGCTTCCGAATTTGTTTCATCATAACTTTCGACCATTTTGAATCTATCGTCCAAAGGAATATTGACGCTAACTTGTAATTCTTGAAAGATTTTACTAAATTCCGTGTAAATGAATGCTTCTTTCGCGTAAACTTCGGGTATGGAGTACACTTTAAAATCATCATTATATATTATGTGCTTCAAAAATATATTGGTAACTTTGTCGACATCATTGATTTTGCCCTGTATGTTTATTTCGTATAGTTCTCCTAAGAAATTGTTTCCACCCGTCGATAGTATGTGTGACATAACCTAACTTTTTTACAATGGTTGTAATATTTCCTTGTATTTTATCCGACAGTACATTTTTTAATATAACTTCATCACTTTTGTAATTATCGCGATCCATTTTAGGTTATGCAGAGAACTCTGAGTAATACACCTGACATATAAGCCATATGATAGCTTTAGTATCAGTTATTTGATAAGAAAATAGATAAGAGATAGAGATAGCACGTCACTTAATACGACAAACGACGAACAACTGACTGACAGAACCACTTCTTGTCTACTTGTGTTATTGCATAAGGATGCTTAATCTTAATTGTTATGAATAATAAAAATAAACTTTACTGTTATTAAATTAAAGTTTAAATTTCTTAAAAAAGTGTTTCCCTCTCTTTCATATAAACGATTTTGTTCATGTTTTTAGTGGAACAGTCGTCTTTATGTGACTAATATGAGACTATCATGGCGAAGTGGATAGCGTATGTCTGTATGTGTAATGTGATAGTTGTAAGTTTGATTCCCAGTAGATGTAGTGAAATATTTTTTATTTTCTCTACTGAACCCAAAACCTGTCGCATTTACGGTCACACGCTTGTGTCTCTGCGTCACGACTGACTTGTAATAAAACATGAAGCTAAAAAAACTGTGACGTCAATTTTTACCTTTGAGCATTTTAGATCTGTTTGGCGAAAAGTGGGAAACGCAAATTGGAAAAGAAATTTTAAATATTTATTTTATTATTATTTTAACGTTCTTTGTATAGCGGTATAATAAAGTGTATTATAAATAAAAAAAATGATTTATAAAAGTGAGTATAATAAGCCAAGAGCCTTCATTAAAATGCCTTTTGAACATTAAATATATCTTTTGGATTGCTTTCTGATTGGTTCTCTGAATAACATATCAGTTTAAATGAAGAAAAAATATTTTTAAATTTAATTTATTTATTTATTTAATTTAATTTATGCTATATATTTTGTTTATTTCTATATTCTATATCTTTATTATGATCATAATTACAAAATTCCCCACTCTATATATTCTTCCAAAATTTCGTTGATTCTGTCATTAAAAACTTTGTTAAAGTTTGTGTTTTTGAGATTTGATTTGTTTTTTAACACGTCTGGATCCTCTGTTAAAATAAAAGGCAGAACATATGCGGCGACCATCACCCCAAAGTCCAAGTGTTCTTTAAATTCCTTTTCAAACAAAACTCTTGGGAATTTTGTCTCTATATCCACATTCAGCATTAGCGCATGGTTTTTTAATGTTTCGTAGTATAAGTTCTTTAGATGTTCCATATGTTTCTTTCTGAACTGCCGATCTGTACTCGTATAAAGGAGATATATAATATCCAGTACTGGTGTATTGTAAGTTATTAGTTGATAATCTATTAACACTGTTTCAATTTCTTGATTAACCTGTAACAAGAAAAATAATGAATAAAAAATACTGTAATATTTATATAGTGATTTAGAAAATATTAATTTAATTTATTAATTACTCTTTTCTAAGTGGCATTTATGAAAAAGTGTCACTGCTTTATGTCTTAAGAGAACGGGACATAAAAAAATAATTATGTATAATAATTGTCCGGGTGAGGATCGAACTTATAACTATGGAAAGAAATGCCATCTCATTGGACCGCGTCTGGCTCAGAATTTAGTTAATAAATATATATTGAGAATATAGAAATAAACTTACATTTTTTCTCATTAGTATATTATTAAGCCTAAGGTCCATGTGACATATACATTTGACTTCTCCAAGTTTACCCGTCAAATATTTGGGGAGTTTGTCCACAGTCTTCTCTGCAACGATATCTCGTTTATCTTTCTTATCATCACTAATATATTTAAATGCCTCGTCAACCATAGTCACAATTAAGCTTCTCCAATTGTTAAAAAATTCATCACCATCGTCAAATGTGAAAGGTGACTTAAAGGTTTTGATTTCTTTTTCGAAATACTCTGGTCTTTTATGTTCCAAAACAAATGATAGCGCGTGAAACTTTGCTATTTGCTTGATTGCGTCTTCGGTAAAATTTAGAGGAACGACGTCCATTCTATTCAATACTTTAAAACCTTTGCGTGATAAATTTTCCAGGAGGATAACATGATTATTGCAGTCGTAACATTTGACCTTCCTCAACCGATCACCTGCAGATATATTGGATTCAGTGTAAAGTTCATCATACGTAGTTCTTAATTGGGCGTACATGAAAAATTCTCTAGCATAACACACATCTATATGAACCGTTCCTTTAATTACTCCTTCTTCTGGTATGATATGTTTCACAAATATGTGGTCCTCCTTAGCGCCTTTTTTTGTTTTTCCTTTAATGTTTATTTCCATTAAATCACCCAAAAAACTTCCGCCGTCGCTTGATATCACCCTGTGATCAACTTCATAGTATAAATAATTTTCGTTTCGCACGATGTTCTGGACAGATTGCTGAACGATAGGACACATAATATCATCTTTGGGTACATCTTTTATGGTGTCAATGGGTTTTTTAGAATAAATGTCACAAATCCTTTCCTCGAACTGCATATTGTAAAGTCAAAACGATTCTAATATAAAAATACATTTCGAAACCAGTATTTATACTAACTTGTTCAAATATAGATATATTTTCCTTTGTTTTAATTAACATAAAGCTTGTTTTACATTGTGGACTTTTGTATTTGTAGTCGGCTGAAGGAAGTAGTTAAGTATTTAAATTTAATTTGAATATAATTATTTTCTTATAATTATGTAATGAAACAAGTGTAATATTCAAAACAAGAATAGCTTGCTTTTCAACATTTTTGATTGAAAATTTTGTATTAGAGACAAAATGTTATTGGTGGTATTAATGAAAAATCTCCGTCAATAAGGATACCGCCTAACATTTTATTATATTAAATAATAAAGTAAAAATGAATTACAGCGACAAATTTACAGAAATAAAAAGAACGTTTCCACCGTTCTTGGTCGTAATAATATGTCAAATATTTATTTACCGTTATCAGGACTGTGATATTTACTTCAATTAAGAGTGTTGTGAATATTTTGTATGAGGTGTTTACGTTTGGTTTAGCATTTGTGCTAAAATGTTGCAAAGGAAATTAAGACAAACAAACAGTTCCTCGTGTTTTTAAGCATAGTAAACCAGGCAGGGACTCTTTAAGGGAAAATTTTAAAGAAATTAATATATTGACATCTCAATATATTAATTTCTTTTTCATCTCAATATATTTTTGAAAATGTTGTGTTTGTTAAAAAAACATTAATGATTTTATCAAAATAATCTTAATCTTAGTGTACCTGTAACTCGAGTGCTTCGTATCCACAATTCCTGTATGGAACGCTTTGACTATGGGATCCCATAAAACGTCAGAGAATTTTGTATATCACAATTCAAAATAAAAGTCTTTTCATATTTTTTTGTATATCACAAAAAAATATGAAAAGACTTTTAGTTATTAACAAATCAATGATTTTATAAATGATAATACGCCTTGGGAATGAAATGCTTGTTCCAGTCTGCTTCAAATGTATTATTGTCACAAATAATTAAATATTTGTATAATTAATTTAAAAAAATAAGTGCCGCTGAGTTTCTTTCGCCGGTTCTTCTCAGGTCTGAGGCATTAACTTTAGTGAACTGGTGGTAAATTATTTGACGTGTAAAAAATGAAGCATGTAACTTCTTATTTTAAATACAATTATTTTAATTTGTATAATTATTTTCCGAGTGAGGGTTGAAATGAACCCACAACCATCGTGTTCGAGTGTGAGCATGATAGTTGGATGATAAACTCTAAGTCTAACTGAAAATAAAAGAGGTTTTTCTATAACACAAAATAAAAGAAGTTTTTTCATCGTATAAATTATATAAATAAAATTTTTGATTAGTTTTGTTTTGCTGCTAGATAAGCGAAATGCGTCGACACTTTATATATTTCAAGAACAACAGAACCGATTTTAATAAAATTTATACCGTTTATGTCGGAATACCCATGCCTTTGTCGATTAAAAATATACATAAAAGATGAATTGAATATATAATATATATAAAGTTACGTTATATTTTTATACATTAAGTAATTCTGTACTCCTTTTAAAAAATATCAAACAAAAAATGTATGTGGCAAGTATGAAAGGGGTTGCCTTCGCAAGCTTTACGGTACTGAAGCCAATAACGTGAGTCAGACTGTTCAGAAATATGAGGGTATTGTTCCATGACCTTCGCTCTAAGACCGTTTTCGCGTTTGTTGTTGACAGAATTGCAAAATTTATAAGAAAATTTTGATTCCATGTTTTTTTTTGTTTAGTACAGAGAAGTTTAATACAGATCTACACATAAACTTTATATCTAGCTTTTCCACTATTAATTAGTAAAACCTCGTATAAATAGAACAAGGTCCTCAACTTCACTTGCGTGAAGAAAAAAAGTAAAAATTATTTCCCGTTCTTATAGGAATTTCTGTTTTTTTTATTAATTTGCTTAGTTTCGTACTCCTCAGGATACCTACAAGATAATTGCCATCAGTTTTCGCTTTCGCCTGTACGTAGTCTGGCAGTCTAACGTAATAAACGCAACAGGTTGAGGGTTCGATCCCCACTCGAAGAATTAATTCCTGCGTTGAGTCGAGTCGACAGACAATGCCTCCAGAATTCGGCGGAATGTGAAATGCGAAGTGTCTTAACACTAGCCTACCATACTACATACGGAATAAAGCGTGAAGCCCAGAGGGAAAGATTAACAAAGACAGTGTTACATTAATAAAATATATTTTCATTATACATTTATGATATTTAAAAAAAAATTCGTCAAAATATTTTTACCAGTACATAAAGAGCAAAAAATCCAGAGTATCTAACGCAAGTAGCACATTGTTTGAGAACAGCGAGTGTACACGATTACAACCGTAGTCTATGAGACAATAGGCCAACCCCATTTGTAAAGTGGACTGCGCTTACACTGTATTCTAAAAACTAAACTAGATGAAGTGGAGCGTTTTAATCCTAATGATTTGGCTATTTTCTTTAAAATCTTTCGTAGTCTTCGTATATCTTTCGGTACTTTCTAAGACTCTTCTCTTCTCTGGCGTTCGTTACGCTATTGCTAGAGTGAGGACCGTCCACACCAGGTTCCCTCTGCCTACAATACTATATGCAATATACAGCGTGAACTTAAAAGAAAAAAATCATATATTTAAAATTTTCAAATTTAATTAGTTTTGAAAATGCCTTACACTCGATTCCTCAGTCAAACCTCCTCTCTTAACCTAACCAAAAAAAAAAAAGGGGGCCCAAATTACTATTTTATTTGTAATTGTAATAGTTTTGTATACAACAACAATCTTTAATTATAAAAAGAAATAAATATATATAATATCAATATTATAATTTCTATGAGCATTCGGTGTGACCGTGTGCCAGGTTTTTTCGCATCTAACCTTGGCTGAATCGACCCGTTCCACGAACATTCCGACGACACTATACCGCTTTATCTAATACTGTCTTGCCCTTTCGTATTTATCTATTGAAAAGGAAGGGGCATATTGAAATAGATTTTTTTTATCCTTGCGCTGTATCCTAGACAACTCCGTTCGGTCGGATTTTGGAGGTATTGTGTGTTAAATGAAATTAAATCCCCGAATGGAAATCGAACCCACAATCCGTCGTGTTTACAGTCACTCCACAATTAATATCATACAGTGTGTAGATCTCATTGGCGTTCTAAAATAAAGTATTGTTGGTATAATATTTACATTTATAATTATCATATTTTTTAGTTTGTTATCTCATACAAAAAATATATAATTTTAATTTTGTCAAAGTATTTTTTTATATGCGTAATTATTCACGTAAATTTTATATATAATAATAAAAATTTAAGAGATATCATCACCGGAGTTTACTGACACTATCTCTTTTTATTGACCAAACTCATATAGAAATAACGTGCCTTGACGTGATTAATAATATTTGTATAGACATTTGAACACGAGAAATATTTAATTTGCTTATCAAAATACTATTTTGTTTGATATTTACATAAAATCTGTGAGACGAACTTTCTATAGATGGTACTGAGTTACGTTACGTATTTACGTTACGTTTATATTTTAAAGTTATTATTTAATACGTATATGCATACGTTACGAATGTGTAACAGCGTAATGTGGATGTAGAAAATCTGTTGTCACTCCACTTAATGTTTTAGAATTTCCTACAGTACAGATCGTGGCGCTGTGACTAGTATATGCTGTAAACGCAATGATTGCGGGTTCGATGCCATTTTGGGGGACAATATAATTAAATTTGTCGGTGTTTTCTCTAATCGATATTTGTTCATCTGAATTTCTTTCGTCACTTAAGATTTCATGACTGTAAAAAGTATTAAAATACGTGATATGTTTGCATTTGCGCCGGTGCAGTATTATGATGCGTCGTGATGTTTATTATAAGTTTAGTTTCAACAAACAAAATAAAGCTATTGTGACGCAATTATAATATATTTGATTGAAAAAAAAATTTAAATCAGTTTCACGCTGTATCCCGCACACAGCAGGGTAAGCAGAGGAAACCTAGTGCTAGGACACTCCGTTCTCCACTTTCTGCCGCATTTTGAAAGCATTAAGGATTGTTTGAGACAATCGCAGATTAAAATCTACCTTTTCACTTTCATTTATTTTTTTATTTCATTATTTAACTCTGAAAAGAGAATTTACCTGGATGCGTTAACAACCAAATATATTGTTTATATGGATTTTAGAATAAATTGTATGAACGGAGAGTGGCGAAAATAGGTGCACTAAGTGCTTTTTG
>JBAIZZ010000099.1:416169-552496 GCA_037355905.1 Heliconius aoede | reverse complement strand
GTCCTTAAAACCCTAATTCCATTACGGTTTTTTGTGGCAGGATAGCCACGGAACCTTTGGCTTATCTTGTAAATTAATCAGACCTTTCTTATGTAAGTGGTGACCTACTTCCAACGGTCTGCTTGCACTACTATAGGTGGGTATATATTATATACAGAAATTTCATTGCTGTCCTTTTTCACATCATGCTTTGTTTTTTTTAAAAGCTTCACGCTATATCCCGTTTATAGTAATGCAAGCGAAAGGTACTTAGGGCTAAGATACTCCACTCTACATTTATTTTTATATACATTACAAGTTGAATCCAACGCTGCAAAGCGCAGTCTTATTACCAGAGCGAGAAAATGAAAATAGTTCATTTCTCAAGTGGGAAACGAACCCACATCCATCGTGATTATAGTCAGACCCTGTAAAACTGTGCCATGACGGTTTTGTAAAACATTTGTAGGTTTCTTTCAACGAGCAAGGGATCAGTCACGTTGCTCAGAAGAGATTCTAATATTCTCTGATTTATTTTGAGGGGTAGCGTACCTTAAAAAGGAGAAGATAATTAATTAATTGATTGAAAACATTAAGATTAGTCTTGTTTTACTATTAGGATATTATTAAATACGTGGTCGTAATTATAATAAATATTTTAATATAATAAATATTTTAATGTGAAATACGAGTACCCTGCACATTTTAATTTAAGGCCGTCGTGACGTAGTGGCATAAAGTTTGAAAATGACGGGACATTCACAAGTTTGCTTTTCATACGGTAAAATTAATTATTAGAATTTTATCGCTCTGGTAAAGAGACAAAACGCGGCGTTCTCTTCCATCATATATATGTGTCTCCCTATATGCAGGACACGGCGAGAATCTGAAAACGTTTTTTCTTTTTATATAATAAAATATATTTTAAGCCAGAAAAACTGTGATATTGAGTTACATTTACCGTGCCAAGCCTGCAAATGGGCAGGAAGTTGTGAACAGAATGGCATACTTATATTAGATATACGTAATATGTCTGTATTAGTTTTGAAACTATTCCGCTGTAAATCTAGACTAGCTCACCATTAGCAACTACGAATAATTTATGACTACATAGAAAATTCATACATAATCTATATTTACAGTGAATTCTAAGAAAATTACTGTTCACGATGTCACAGACAATTGATCTGAATGTCAATTATTATAATTTTCCTGATATTACTGTCTTTTTGATCAGTAATTTTCAAAATCAAAACCGTGAAATATTATTTCTGTCAAGTTAAATAAAAATGGCAGTCGTGTCAGTTTGTAGGACTAAAGCTAGCACTGGCTAGATATTTATAAATTTTCTATGTTATTTTTTTATTCTTTACGTTTATTGCATAGCTGGTAGAATAGGCAGAGAGAATTGACTGTTTAAATATTTTGATTCTGATGAAGAGCACCGTGGCTTGTCATAATCAAAGCAAACTAAGGAAATGTGATGAGCAGATTGCTTATAACAAAAAAATATTTTTCAAGATATTTCCAGCACTCTAGCTGTGTTTGCGTAGATAATTTAACAAAAAAAGTATTTTTTACTTTATTTCGAGGAAATTTTCTTTGATCTCTTAGAGCTTCCTTACAGTTTTTAATAAAGCTACATTTATATTAAATTAAATATAATAATAATAAAAACAAAGAAAATATAATAATATAAAAAATCAACTTCACGTTGTATACCGCACACAGCAGGGTAGGCAGAGGGAACCTACCTCAAGTGAGAATTGAACCCACAACCGTCGCGTTACAGTCACACCCTTGTGCCACTGCACCACGACGGCCTCTAGGTATAGGTAGATAAAACAAATTTATATAATATAAAAAAGAAATGAAATATTCTAAGGATAATTCAATCGATCAATACAACAAAAGGAGTGAACAATACGTCGACATTGTTGAAAGGAATTCAATGATATCCGTACAAGAGTATGGAAATTTTGTGACATCTATAATAGAAGCGGCGATGACACGGATATTCGATTGCTATGAACCTGTGGAAATTATAAAACGTATTGAAAATATTACTATTATAAAGTTCTAAGCTAGTCGTGGTGCAGGGAATTTTAAATTTCGAAATATCGCATTCAAATCCGTTCCGGCCGGGTCAGAATTCACCGAAAAATGAAGAATTAAAGTGTTGCAATTGACAACGAAGTGTTTTAACATAAAATTTAAATAAACCCAAAAAAATAATCTCCCATAACTCCCGAGTGGGAATCGAACACCTCACCGTTGGGTTTACAATCATAATCTGAGCCGCTACAACTTCAGTTTATAGTATTATAATTTTTTTTATATAGACATTACAAAATAATATCACGGTCTTACATGCAATCAAGAGCGTTAGAAACTTGTTACAAAGTTCTGAGCTGAAGATCTCACCGGATATATTGTTGTTTAAATGAATACAAGTTTTGTATCGATCTCTAGCATGCGAGCGAATATTGTAAAGGGTTTCGATACGTTATAACCATATCGTGGTACCGTGGCGAAGCAGTGCAACATTTAATTGTAAACTAGTGGGTTCTATTCCGACTCGGGAAAATGTAATATCTTCATTTTGGCAACACGACAGTGTGGCGTAGAGTTCGTCACTCATCATGAAAAGTCGTGAAAATTGGACAGACGTTGGGGTGTCTTAGCCTTAGGTCGTATTCAATACAGGATGAAACTTTAAAAAAATATGAAAAGAATAGACAATATTCCAAACATGCCATACTATGTGTGATATCACATAGTATGGCTGGTCAAGTTATTTTCCAAATAGTGTTGATTAATGATATTAAAATATCATTAAATAATCATTTTTTGTTTGACACGGACTTTTTCTTCGTGGATATTCTTTTTACCCTTTTTTAATGTGCTTTTGTGATATGAGGCATATTACGTTATTCGAGAGAATTATCTGTTTTTCGATCGTTATGTGATCCAATAACCAGATGAGTAACAATTGTACCAAGATGTTTTTCTTTCCATATAAGGAAATTACATTTTATATCCAACGGGAGACAGCCCGAGGCTTATTATATATTAATATTATGACGATATAAATGTATGTATGAGAGAAAAAGATACCGAATTTTTTTAACAAAAGAATGAACAAGACGACCTTTTGATCTCAATTCTTGTAATAATAAAAGTCATTATTTACGTTTCTATATTCGTAATATTTTGAGAGGCTTATTAGGAACTTTAAAGTTCCAAATAAGCTGTGTATTCCATCTTAGATATCGTCTGACTGCAAATACGAGTTTGATTCCCATTCGATTTCCGAAAAATCTCTAGTAGACACAACACGGAATAACGCACAGCCCTTAAGATTATGTTCCCACTCTCTACCTCGCTAGGCGAAGCTACCATATTATAATAACTATAAGCACGTAACGATTCTATCAATTTTTTTTTATCGAGTATATCCATGAGAAGCAGCCAAAACTCAGCCAAATAATTTTTAAGTCTAAAATAGCACAAGAATTTTACAGAAAATATTCCAATTACTATAAGTATAAATACTGCTTTTTTAATGACCTCTTTCTGTTTATTTCTCCCGGTTACGATTCCCCAAAGCTGTAAGCGTGTTTTTAACGTTTTATACCTATAACTAATATTTTTCGATGTTAAGTTCCGCCACTCAATCCGTAATGGCTCAAATATTCAGTGGTAAAAAGGGAACGAAAGTGTCATTAAGGGAACAGAGGGCATATAGCGTTCAGCCAAAAAAAAAAAAAAGAAAACTACCAAATACTGTACTGATTGTACCCTTCTGTTCGGTATTAAGAAAATGAACACTTTATTATTATAAATGGGACATACATACATACAATTTAACTTAACTTACATAAATTGGCATAAATCCAAATATCGATCGAGATTATGATATTTTACGGGGTTCATGCCCTCTTTGTAACAGCCACTTTTGTAATTCAACACCGATTCAGTCCGCTACTATGAATATTACGTTTTTTTGTATTTTTCGGGTTCCGTACCTTAATAAGATCTCTTTGTTGTATGTATGTCCATCTGTCAAGAGCATATATTCGAGATAAATGTAATCTATTACATCGCGTGGAGATATGAAGCTGAAATTAAAATCAAATATTCGGTTTCCTTGGAGCACAGAAAAAACCCCACCTATATAATTTCCGATATTGAATAACTGAACGATAACGTACAGTCAATATTACGCTACGGCGTAGAACACTGAAATTGCTAAGGAATCTTGGAGGAGTGTATGGGGTTCAAATTTTATATTCAAATTTATTTTATATGCAACAGTGCATTTAGCGCATTTACTTTAGTAAGTATTTTATTATTTTATACTTCGAAATTGTTTTTCATGAAAATATATATTTCAATGCTTTTAACCTCATTTTGTACAAAGCTACAGTCGTTGACCGTTTGTTCCAAAGAATTAAAAACAACATATGATTCATTAAATAATTTAAACAGCTTTTTATTGAGCTTAAAAGATACCTTAGTTTTTTTTCCTCACACTGTAGTGTCTCGCACGTAGCAGGGTAGGCACAGGGAACTTGGTGTTACAATACTCCGTTCCCATTAAAACACTCCCCTTTCCCACATTTCATCGAATACTTTGGATCGCGTGTTGAGAAGCGAAACTGAAAGCGTTTTTCCTCGTTACCGAAAATTTTAATATTAAATATTTTCTTTCCCTGAGTGGGATCCAATCCACATTCGTCGCATATACAGTCACACCCTTGTGCCACCGGTCATAAGCATTATAATTATGTATGAGTTCAAGAATATAAAATGAAAAGTTAATAAGACAAAGTGTAACATTGAGTTTCGAAAATTGTCTTGAAAATGGGTGGGTCACATGGAAATCATATAACATTAAATAGGCAATAAACAAAAATAACTATTCACTTCTAACCAGTAAGTACTTCCTGAGATAAGAGCGTTCAACCAAACAAACTTTAGCTTTATAATATTAAGTACACTTTGTAACATACTAAACAAGAAGATGAGTACCACTAAAACTCTTATAAATGGCAATAAAACTATAACTATCCAAGTTAGCCACCGTTACTGTGAATTTAAGTACTTAAACTGTATATTATACCAGTTATAGCCGCCCAGTGCTGGTTCATTGCACTGCTGTATCAGTTCATTCACCCCATTTCCATCTAGAACAGGTGATTCTGCTACGATTTATAGCCTAACCTATCGATTTTAGGTCGAAGAGTTGTATTACATGACCGTTTTTTAGTTTACGAGCTTAGATATTTTAAGAAAATGGAGAACTTTGCATTCCTTGCTATATAAGTGAAAACGCGTGAAAGTACAGAATATTTATATTAATAATAAACAATCGAAAGAGCTCAATATATATATTCTTTATGAAAATAAAAGGGAAAAGTGGACCTCTTTATCCCACAAAAATTTAACCTTATGGAAAAATTATTCTAAACGCCGACTTTGGGTCGAGATTGTAAAAATCTTTCAGGATTTATTTTGTTTCAAAATTTGTGAAAAAAGAAAATTGCCTCGTATTTAAATAATTCAGTAGAAAAGTCTCTGCTTTTTTTCATGTTATTTATATTGACAATTTTGTTGTTAAGTAAGTTCTTACAAATGTAACTTAATGATCAATCAAAATGCGGCGTTGAGTTCCGCCACACATCACGCAGTCTTAGAAATTGGAAGATGTAGGCAACATATTGGTCTACTATGTAGATTGCATATCCTGCCTTATGCCTTACAACTTAAAGCAATTTACATTTTAATTCAGGACATCATAGCGCAGTGCTACAGTCTCTTACTGTAATCAAGATGGTAGTAAGTTCGATTTTGGTTCGGGGAAGTACTTATGCTTAAATTATTTCTTACAGTGTGGTGCTGAGTTCTATACCCATAAAATTATGCTTTGTATATGTAGAAAATAAACTCTACATACAAAGTGGTAATGGAAAAATAACAAGTTAAGCGTTTTTTAGTTTTAATTGCATTACTTAAAGTAGAAAGTTATAATTAGACCACTCATTATTTATTAAAGAAAATGAACAGTTTTCATATATACGTGTAGAGTAGATGTTTATATAGACTTTGTATATATTGAACGTACTATTCCGATATTTTACCTTTCCTTGTAATGAAGTAAAGCTCGATGTGGAGTAAGTGTCCAGTGGAGTCTCCAGATTTCGGCAGAAAGTGGAGAACAAGAGTGTTTTAATAGGAACAGAGTGAACGATAGATTCTCTGATTTCTTCTGCCTATAAGGCAGAAAAAAGAAATTTCTTGCTTTATTACACAAAGCGCGGCGCTAAGTTCCACGGCTCAACATGAGTGCTGGGCGATATGTAGTGAACGGATTATTTTAACATTAGTTTCACTGTGCTATACATAAAAAAAGCGTGAATCTGATTTTTTATTTACAAAAATACAACCAAAAAAAATTGTGGTGAGTTTTTTTATCAACTCAACATTGACTTAAGTCTTGTGGAAAAATGAAAATATTTTATTTTCATTTTCATCTCTTATTGTTTAACTGGAACTTTAAAGCTGTGTTAGCCATTGTTAGCTATTGGCATTGGAGTATTGTGCCTCTAAGAATGGACAGTCGGTGGTACAATGTAGAAACTTCTCCATACATTCGTTGTGTTAGTTTGTTCAGGGTCATTTATTTAACTCTCTCAAATGTCACGACGTCATTACGAAATTTTTTATAGAAATATGATTTGACTAGCGACTCAATCGTGGCTTTGTCCGCTTAATGAAATCGGTTTATCTATTTAAGAATAGTCCAGTTAGTTAGCTAGTAATTCCAGACAGATGAAAATAGCAATTTTCATTTACATAAAAAATAAACATATTGGTGGGTTTTTATTTACATATAGCAGGGCAAGCAGATATAAACAAGTGTCAAGACACTCAGTTCTGCGCTTTCTGCCCAAATTAGTGAAATGAGACCCACAAACATCGCGTGTTCATTCATGTCCAGTCCTACTGCGCCACGATAGCCTCAAATTTAAAATATGGTACACAAGTAAAAAATACATATGTTAAATCAATATAGAATAAAAAAAATAAAAACAACAGAATGCATATGGCAGTTTGTTTGTTAGAAAAAATGACTGAAAAAAGGATGAAGCTGAAAACAAAACATATATATATATAAATAAATGTAAGTGTAACTTTTATTACACACCATCCCGTTGACCAGTTTTGAACCCCGGGTGGGCGAGAGGTGGGCGAGATCAACTCGAACTTGATCATTTTCAATTTCGTAATCTATTTACCCTTTGGCATGTATTTTTCGTATATAGGGTCGCCGTACAACCCGGTCTTATCTTCACGCGGTGACCGTCCAAGGCTAACTTCTTGTCTTCATATGGCAAGGAAATAGAAATAATGTATTAAAATGTTGCTTAGGGAATGTCATAAAAACAATTTCGTAAGAATTAATATTATTATTAATTGGGACATTTTGTTCCTGTCTGTGTCTACTGTTCGACCAATTTTCGAGACATTTCGTGTTAAGCCCCAGCACTCAATGTCGTATTTTGTCTACCAGAGCGTGGAAATGAAAATAATATTAATGCAAATATATCCCTCAATGGGTATCGAACCTACAATCATCGCCTCCACAAACAACAGCAGTTCTATTGCGTCGCGACGGCCATTTCGTTATTTATTATTATTGATAACTTAGTGTGAAGACAAACCATTCTCTCTCTACTTTTAACACAAACCTTTTGTGTTACGTGGTAACATTATGTGATAGGTTTCTTAAATAAAAACTTTTCCGAAATTGGAAATCAGACCCACTAGCATCCTACAGACATTTTATAATATCGTCAATATTTTAATAGAACTACAACGAAAATATACTTAGAAAAATATTGTATGTATCAAAATAATACCTGTACTTTTACCTATTTCCTGGATTTCAAGTTTATTATCCATTTTCCACTTACTTTAGCCTTCGTGTCACAGCTGTAAAATCCTATAGAGAGCTTCAAACTATAAACTTTTATCGTAACGGCTATCTCACTAGTTTGACAGATAGTAGGGGCTAGTTGGTTTTAACGAGTTCCAGCTATTTGTCTGTTTATTACTGAGTTATCTTTTATACGGTAAAAGATAGTTTTAACTTGGATGTTAAACAAGTTTTATGCTTTATTCTATATACAGAGGGCATTTGGGAACCCAGTGTTATGGACGGACGGAGTGTGCGTCTCTCATTATGATACTTTCGTTCCACACTTTCAGCCGAATTATTGAGAGATTGCATGTTTAGTGGCGGAATTTAAGGGATTTGGTTTGTTACCAGAGCGAAAAAAATAAAATAAAATCGTCGCGTTTACAACCCCTATTTCGAGTTTAGGATTTCTTAACAAAAAAATAACAGAACCTATAAAGGATCACTTTGATGTCTGTCTATTAGCCAAGACTCTTCATCACGTGATGAAGATCATCGTGATTTCGAGATTTCAAGCTGAAATAAATATCAAATATTCCAGTCTATAGTTCTTTGAATCACAAAAAAATTAAGCTTCTAAGAAAACACAATTAAAAAAAGGAATGAAAATATTGAATATCTCTTTACTTCGACTGGAAATCGAAACCACAACCGTCACGTTTACAGTTGCACGCTTGTGCCCCTGAGCCGCGATGGTATCTAAAAAGTATATCCAAGACAAAATAATATATGAAGTAACAATAAAAGTACAAGCATATTTTACGATGCCGCAGGCAAGAGTACCCAATCTTCCTCCACCTGGAGGGTTTATAAGGTTTTTACGATTAAAAATCGAGCCAATCTCGAAGCAATTTACGTGGGACCTTTGTTTTATACGATTGGAGAAAATTAAATGCATATTTAAAGAAGGGAACACTTTTGCTGCAAAATTAATTTCTTGACCCACTTTCAGTAACACCTGTTGCTGACCAGCATTGATTCTTTTTCACTTTATTAAAATAGTTATTTCAACGCATTTTCAAGAGGAACTCAGAAGAGCTTTCAACATATTAGAAATACATTTTTATTTTATTTTGTTATTAACTTAAACTTGGTATTTAATTAAGGATGGCGAAGTTGAATGAAAGCTAATTGTAGATATTATGATGATGAAAAATATGTGAGATGGAATCAAATACCACCGAACTAATAAATATTTATACTTTATTTCTTGTCAATCAATTTATTTTTTTTAACTTTACACTGTATCTTAGATATAGCAGAGTAGGAATAGGGAGCCTGGAACCCTAGTGTAATCTCCATTCCGATTACGACATTTCTATCATTTTCTGCGGAATTCCACACCGCGGTTTGCTTCGCTTCTAGGAAATGAAAATATTAAATACTGCATTCCTCCGAGTAGGAATCGAACCCACAACCGAGGCGTTTACAGTCGCACGCTTTTGTCCCTTCGCCATGGCGGCCTCGAATTATTATTGTTCATTTATTTTAATTTACTACAGCCATACAGCCCACGCCTATTTGATTAATCGTTAGACGTAAAAGTGTTTAACTCGGTGCCGTGTTGCAATCAATCAGCGCGTGTTTCAGGCGTGAAAATAATTAAAGCAAAGCTTCACAAAATAAAATTGTATTGTTGCATTAGAAAATGTCGTGAATCATTTCTTATTATATATTTACATTTTACGCTTTATTTTGCACAAAGCAGGGTAGTTGTCCTGTAGAACCTGGGAAGCTAATTCTACAGTCGTCGTTTTCCAATTAGATATTTCCGACAATTTTCTCGTCAAATTCTAGAGGCACTGCGTGTTTAGGGACGGAATTCAACAATGCACTTTGCCTCTTTACTATAGCGAAGAAATGAAAATATTATATGTTTTGTATCCTCGAGTGAGAATCGAAGCCACAACCTGTCGTGTTTACATTCACACGTTTCTACACAACTGGCCTCTATATACCAAATTTCTAAATCTATATCTATATTTTCTATTAATATAATAATCTTTCGAATCACATACATAATATAAGATCGGATAATTTTGGCCACAATCGATGCCGCTTCATTTAAAATTTCAACCATTCAGGTATTTTCTACTTCAGCTATAGCAAGCTTCTCGAACGTATTTACTTTTAATTAACGAATGGACAGCGGCTGAAAGCTTATTTGTGTTTGAAACTTGAACCAGGAAGAACAATTCAGGAAAAGTCGCTTACGGGGTGGTTGATATAAATTATTTATAATCGTCCATATATATTATTATCGCATCAGGATATATTTGATTGGGATTGCTTATACGAAAGGGTTGTTTAGGTTCAAATCTAGATAATATTTAGTAAAGTATATGTACGTTAGATTTTTTTTTTCTTATTTTCAGCTTCATGCTGTATCCCGCACACAGCAGGGTAGGCAGAGGGCACCTAGTGTTAAGACACTCCGTTCTCCACTTTCCGCTGCGCCACGACGGCCTACGTTAGATATCATGATACAATATACATCTATCGTATTTCAGTGAAATTGGTAAAAGTGAATGACAGTTACTAGGCTTTTTTGTTAATTCTCATAACAAAAACACAAACGATATTGTATAAAACAAATAATAAAATATTTTCTCAACTAAAAATTAAAGGAACCCCGAAAACTATAGTTACGTCATGTCTAAAAACTATAAAATAAAGACAGAGGTAAAATAAAACAAAAAGAAATAATAAAATTACTTAAATAAGATATATTTTCAGAAACGATTATATTTCTTTAGCACATACATAAAGGAAGGTAGGGACTCTAATGAAAGGACACTCTGTTCTCTATTTTTCTGACATTTTTTTTTATTTTTGTCTCATTTCAACACGTTTTTTAAAATACATTTCTTACCCATCTCATTGCTTATTCACATAACACTGAGCAACATTCAAATGAAATACGATTTTTGGTTGGAACGCTGCCAACGTAGTTACCAACAAAATGCTTTATTAATTAGCTTATACAAATGCTTAAAATTTCTTTGCATATTAATTAGAGCATGTAATTTTTTAAGCTTTATAACGACATCGCAAATAACACAGATATCCCTTCAATCCAATACAGCCCAATCGGAACACTCCGTTTTTCACTTTCCACCGAATCCTTCAGACACTGCGTGACGAGTGACGGAACTCAACGTCATAAGGCAAACATCATCGTCGATGACATCTTGTCTGTATACACTAGCTTTAAGAATTATAGTGACAACATTTTGTGTTTTATGTCATATTCAAATTAGTAGCTTCTTAGATTCGCGTGCGTAAAACCAAATAAATTATTTTATTTTTATAATATTAAGTATCACCTTAAAATATTTACGAGTATACCAATGTACAAGGTGCTGATGGATCAAGATAGTTCGTTTTATATAAATAATTGGCATCCATTTTCGCTTTGGACATTTTCCAATAAATATTGGAGTCACCTAATTTTATTGAACCCAAGCCAATCACAAGAATCCAAGAGCTGGTAGACATTATTGCAGACTCTTGTGTCACCTAAAGTTTCTAACAATATTTCTGAAATAAACAACCAAAGATGTCAATTTATTACATTTTTAAGTAATATTGAGGCACTAGTGGTGTAGATTCTGACTATACGCGACGGTTATGGATTCGATTGTCAGTCAGGGGAAATAAGTTATGTCAGCCGTGGCGTAGGAGCTTACTGTCAATTGAAGTCGCTAATTTCATATTTCTAAAGCAAACACGTGAGAATAAATGATGTAAGTTTGGGGGCAGGTAATAAAATATTATATTAAAAGTAATAAATGTAGACAGTTTCAAAATTTGAAAATTTTAGAAACAGATCGGAAAGTTTTTTTGTTGAATAGAAATAACTTTTGACGCTATAGTGGTGTTTTCAATTCATTCATTTTATTTTTTAGTTTCATACTATATCCTACAGAGTTACTATAAGAATATTTTAGTTATTTTATATTATATCGCCTAAGCTCAACTCATCTACATACAATTTCAAAATGTAAGCCCTAGAGATATGGCTTAAAAAGACGCCAATTGTTCGCTTTATGTTCCATCGTTACACAAATATGTACTTGTAAATACATGAAATGTACTTGGCGTCTCTGCTCTGGCGTCACTCCAAATTTGCCAAACTACCTACAAATTTTGCACTTATCTAACGTGATTCTTTTGTTTTAATGGTTTTATAGTGATAGAACGAGGGTTCAGATTAAAGAATAAATATAAAAAATTGTAACTTTTACACTTTGCTGACTTAGTATTCGATAGTTCTAAATCTCACTCACGGGTATATTTATGCTTATAAATTTAGATCATTTAAGATCACAGTTTTAGTACAGCATATCATTTAAACGGGCAGGTTGTGTTTTCACTTCCTCGCTATTATGGAAAGTGGGGAGCTTATTATTAGCTTTTTTAGCTGCCCTTCTACATGCAGAATACAGCATCAAGTTAAAAAAATATTTGAATATTATAAACTTGAAAATAAAAAAAAAGAAAACGACTTTTTTCCTTAAGAACTTGTATAAAGTACAATTGTTACAACGTACAACTTGTATTTAAATTTAAATTGTAATCATATTTCTTCGCCAACAAATTTAAACGATGAAATAGAGAATAGTTCTTCCGTTTGTGCAGTTTCAAAGTGCAAAAAGCGAAACTTCTCAAAGATTAAAATTCTAAGAGTAAAACATTCAACCTGGACCAAAAGATTTTTCATATTTTAAATTTTAAAAATCTATTAAAATTTCATATATTGATTAATTCATTCAAATATTCGTTATTATAATTATAAATTGTATTATGTCATATAGGTTACGATCTTTTCCCTAAAGAACACACATGCTAAAAAAAATCTTTTCTTTGCACTCCGCCGGAATTTTGAACATTTTTTTTTCAACTCTGTATAACAATATGTGTCGGAACGGAAGTGATGAAACTCAACCTCGCACTTTACGTTGGTAGCCAAGGGAATTATTTAAGACTTTAAGTAATGGATTTAAGCACCGCTCTTTATTTTTCCAGAACGTAGAATAAATAAAAGAGAATCGAACCTATAACCATACCCTATACAGTCAACTCGATATCTTTCAGAAATAAGAAAATTTCTGTGAAGAAAAGGGTACCGTATGGTATTTTTCAAGGAGTTACCACTCAGTTACTTTCCGCTGTAAGCCTTAAGCATTGCCTGGTCACTTACCATCAGGTGACCCGAACGCTCGTTTGCGTTGTCCTCTCCCACAAAAAAAAAATATGAAGGATTGTCGTTAAGATTAAAACCTATATGGATAGGCATATATCCAAAAGTGGCATAAAAGCTGATTATAATAATTATTAGATTATTCTAACAACATATTTTCATATAAAATGATATTAATAACATCTACATATAGTTTTTATAATATACTTTATAGTTGAAGGCCGTCGTCGCTCAGAGGCACAAATGTGCTACTGTAAATACATCTCGATTTCTACACAAGAGAAAGAAATATTTAATATTTTAATTTCCTCACTCTGGTAACGAGTCAAAGCGCAGTGTTTCAAGTTTCGGCATACAACAGGCAATGTCCCAAAAATTCAGCGGAAAGTGGGGAACGGAAATCAACACGTTGTCTCGAGGTTCCATCTGTCTATCCTGTGTCTATCTGTGGGATACAGGTGAACCGAAAAAAAAACAAAACATACAAAAGATATATACGATATAATAATAAATTAACTGTAAACTTTTTAAAATGAAACCGAAAAATTAAATCTAATGTTTTTTTATCTTGCACGTTAATTATAATATTTTTTTATGTACATCTTGTTCCCATCAAATTCTGGTATTAAAATTAAGCCGTTGGACGTTTTTTGCGTTCGAATTAAACTTGCACTACTGATACTATCGTCGATTGGTACATATTCTTTAAATTCATCCTTATATTTTTGGATTTCTTTCTTCAATAATATTTTTTTTATATCTTCCAATAACGATGTTATCTTTGAAAGTCTTTCAATAGTCATTTGGTTTTTATCTAAAATAAAATTCTCGTTTAGCTTCATTCGTAAATTATTAATTTTACTAGAAATATTAATATCATCATCATTTTGATTTTCCTTTCTCACTATTGTGTTGTTATAATCGTCTTTTCGATCGGTCTTACTGTTATTACTTATCTGTGGTGTATTAATATTTTTTAAATCTTCAGATTTCGATTCATTTATACTTAATACATTTTCAGGCTTGTCTTCCTTATCGTCACTAAACATTAATCCCAAAGGATTGGCGTTGGACACGAAATCTAAATTACGCACATTTATTACATTGCCATCACAGAGTGCAGTAAGAAGTATTAATTCAACTATACTAATTAATATTTTGCAACGATCAGTTCGTAAATGAAGATGCATAGAGGCGAGTTTCTGAACGTATGTGCAGTCAGTTATGTGAAAACTGTTAAATTAAAATTCCGATAAAGCGCAGATTGTGTTACTATTTGCTATGCAATGAGCCGTGTAATTTTATTTGGTATTATACTCTGTTTGGCTAATTTTTTTTATTGTTTTATAATTTAACCATTTTAAGCGTTTTAATTAAGCAGTTAGTGATAAAAGCTAATTGTTAATATAAAACATAAAGAAACAGAGCTATATAATGCTGGCATTCTATATAGGTTAACAAAACATTAAAAAAATCAGCGTGAAGCTAAAAAAAATCCTTCAAATCCATAGAAAAATTATATTTACTAACTTATCATAATTCATATTTTAATTCAATCTTTACTTGTCTTTTTTTTTTCATGATACAAAAATCTATGTTTTTTTTTTTTATGGAAAAGGACAAGGAAATATGTACACAATAACAGCCTCTTTCAAAGATGACCTATTTTTTCTTGATTATTATATACCGCATTATGCGTGTCGGAGTTTTTCAATTACTATAGACAATTGGAATTTAACCAATATCTCTTGTGTTTAGAAATGTTATAATTGTACCAATATTTCAACTTGCAGAGATAAACATGTACCATCGAGAACTTCTTATAGATATTTTAAAGGATTAAATTTTTTAGAACATTGTTTATATGTGACGACTGGCCTGACTAATTTATTGTATACTATATATATATATATATATATATATATATACTATTATATTACATACAATAGTATATATATATATAATATATGTAAATATGTAATTCTAATAATCTATAACAATTTATATGCGTATATATTTAAATATAAATACCACAAACCAATTTCATTAGACTCCAGCCACGCCTTGTGCTTGCATCGTACAACGTGGACCCAAGGGCAGAGGGTGGGGCTTATTAGAACCAACCCTTGATAGTTGACTAATGAACGTACGTACGCAGGTATAACTAATTGGGTGATTGTTTATTTGGGAATTGATTACAAATATTTTAGTGGCTCTCGTGGAGTAAAGTTACGCCACGTCATAGGCAAACGTAGAAAATTAAGAACATAATGGGTGAATAGATTTTTTTCTTTTTACGATTTATTGCTAATTAAATTATTAAAGATGGTTGAAAATGATACAAATACAAGATGAAAGGCACATGATTACTGTTATGTTCCCATTTTTTTTTTTTGGGAAGTAATATTAAAATTATTTATAGTAATTACGTTACGAACAGAATTTGGCAGCAAAATGTTTAGCTAACCGATGGCAACGACTCTACAAAACTGTGCCAAAAGAGAATCCTCTACCTAACGAATAGTCTGAATTTGATTTGTACATTTTCAAAAATATTTGTTCGCTACTTCACCCGCTATTTTTTTAAGGTGGACGTAAAATGCCAAATTCTGTTTTCTCCCGGTCAAGGATTCTTCATTTAATCCCGTACATCGCGCACCCAAATCTCATGAGAAGAAGTCTATCTGCATAAATACAAAATGTCACCTATCAGTAATTGAAAAGTTTTATGTGAGTATACAGAGTGTAACGTGATCGACAGTTAAATGGATATCTATTGTGAAAAGACCTCAGAACCAAATTAATTTCATTGCCAGGTATTGAGTGGTTCGGAAGATATTTGAGATTTGTACTTTTTTGGAAAAAGTGGGATTTTTGAAGAAAAGCTTCTGATTTTAAACTTCCTGCTTATAAATCTTGGAAATAATATGGAAACAAAAATAGTTTTTCAATAAGCTAAATTTTACAGCCAAATTGTGATTTTTTTCCAGAAGTATTTTTAAAAATTACTAGTAGTATAGATAAATCTCTAAAACTTTCGCATAGGCGCAGCTTACTGAAAACATGTAAAAAATGTACTCAAATCTTGAAACAGTATTTTTTTTTTATTTTTTCTTACGACAATCGACTACATTTAAATCGTTTATAAGTATTTACATATTTACCAGTCTACTATAATCAGATAATGTTTATTGAGTACAAATATTGTTATATTGTAAGTCTATATACAATTTAGCAAAGGCCGTGAATTGGCAAGTACACTTGGGTGGTGGTTAATATTTACTTTTACACGTTGTGCAAAGAATATTTCACAAGCAACTCCTTTAAAAACTATAAATAAATATAAAGAATGAACACTAAAAATTTAATTCGGACAGCGATTATAATTTTGAGGCCGTCGTAGTTCAGGGACAAAAGCGTGCGATCGTAAACGCGATAGTTGTGGGTTCGAATCCCACTCGGAGAAATTAAATAATTGATATTTTCATTTAAATCGTTCTGGTATATAGAAAGAACGGCGTTGATTATGACCACTTTTGAGAGGCTTGTTACCATGCAATGCCTCAAAGAACTCGACGGAAGTATCTTAATATGAACTTATCACTATGTTTCCAGGTTCTCATATATTTATAGGCCTATATTTTCGAAATTTCGGAAAAATCCAGAGAAAAGATCTCTCATTTTGGTAGTACAGCAATAACTCTATGGGAAAAGTATAATAGAAAAAGTGGAGACCCAAGTAAATTCAACTTAACTAGCTTTTCAATATTTATTTTGCTACATATGGCAGCATGTAACAGCTAAATGATTTATCTCGCTGAGCAGGATAGAGCGAATTTAGTGTTAAAATATTCCATTCCCTAATTTATCCTAGCTCAGCGGAACACAACGCCGCATTGTGTCTGTGGAATCGTAAAGCAGATGTACAGATAAAAGGTTCCAAATTAAATTACATGTAGCTCGTCACGCTCGCCAGAAGAGCTTTTAAATCATTTAACTACACGCCGATAAAATGTTTGTTTTGGAATGCAATAAAATAACTTTTAACTTCAAACGTTAAATTAATTACGTTAAATTATTTTAAAAATAAACAATTTTTTATCGCAATGCCAAGTGCCTTACGGAATATCCCAGATATGTACAATGTTTGAATGAGTATAATAGAAAATTAAAATTAATTAATAAAATTAAAAAGTCAAAAACATTATTTCCCTCTTCATACGTGGGATATGCAGGGAAGAGAGGATAGTATCAAGATGCTTCATTCCACAATTTCCGTTTAATTTCCGAGAAATTGCGTATTAACACCATAACGCAACGCCGCGTTTTTTCTGCTTACCAAAACTGAAAATTAAAAACAGTTGACTACCCCGAGTAAGAATGGAACCCATAACCTTATCCTCTTATAATAACAATAATATTCGTAAAACCAAGTTAAAATTAGATGAGGATATATCTTATTCAGTTACCTTTACCGTTCTATACGAGGAGCTCGCTTACGCTCAAAGTATGTAATCTGATAAGTGCTAGGTTAGGTCCAGAGACCACTACTCAACAGCCTAGAGCGCTATCGTTTAAGCGTCTAAAGGAATAGAGTAGACTCAGTAACGACACTGTTAAATTAAATTGCATGCAACGGTGTTTTACAGTAATAAGTTTGTATACGATTTGGATGATTGGAATGTCTCTTACCACGTCTTATGCAAAATACAGAGCATAGGTCGATGTGAAAGCATTTTTTGAGCTTTATGCTCTATCAGAGTATAGAGCATAAAGCTCAAAAAGAGAGGCAGAGAAAATTAAGTGTCAATAAACTCCTTCGTTCATCGAAGTTAAGACAATTCATTAACTACTTCACACCCAACTTTAACATTGCGTGTAACTCAACGTGGCACTTCATCTACCAATGCAGGGAAATGAGAATTATTTTAATATTATCATTTCCCTGAACCGGGATTGAACCTACAAACATCGGGTACACATTCAGACACTGTACTGCCGCTATGATTTATATTACGGTTTTCAAACAAAATACATATTTACTTTAAACCTCAGTATGTACATACATTATATAATTAACACGCTATTAAAAACTACTGCGAGTATTTCATACAAAAATAATTACAAATTTCTTTATAAACGCAACTCACGCACGCTGGTTTGTTCTACTTTTTATTGAAATAGGTTATTTTATTTAGCTTCGCGCTTTTTTTATAAATAGGCAGTATAGTGTCAAAATATTCCGTTCTTCAATTTTTATCCGATTTTTTTAATCATAGCGAGAGGGGTGAAACTCAAAGCCGCGGTTTGTCTTACGAAAATTTGGTTAAAAAAAACTCCAGAAACTCCACATAAGGCAGAATAGACAGAGGAAACCTAATTTTAAGACACTGCGTTCGCCACTTTCCGCCCAATTTTTCGAGACATTGCTTGTAGTGTTGCTAAACTGAGCACCACATTTGATCTAGTTACTAGAGCGAGTAGGTAAATGAATAATACATACAAACGCTGTAGACAAATTTTAAAAACTTTAATGCTTAGAGTAAATGCGTCAGTTTGTTTTGTAACTCTCACAAGGGTCTGTTTGATAAAAGATAAATATTTGTTTAATAAATTAGCTTTTACCTACATTTTCCTGCTTAAGTAATGTAAAGTGAAACTTAAGTAACGAGGCAAAGCATCGGACACAGAGAGTGTCTTAATGAGAACTAAAAAATGTATTTACACTAGGTTCCCAGATTCCCAGCTTTATTAATAATAATATTTTATTGAAAACTATAAATAAATTAATTCCATAAAACAAACAAAATGTAAAAAATACGAAATACACAGGTTGCTCTAAGAAAGTATATTATTTTGAAGAACAAAGAAATAACCTTATAAAGCTTCCATTAATTGCATCCATATATCATCCTGTAGATTCTGATTACAGAAGATGAGGCAAACACAATCCACCGTAGCAATATATTGAGTGGATAAAGATTTATGTCTTTATTATACAGGGTCATGCAAATTATATTTTATTGAATTTTATCTTTTTTAAGATTCACGCTGTATCCTGCACACGCCGCATAGCAGAGCAGACAAATTGAACCTAGTGTTTAGACACTACGTATTCGTCCGTATAGCAAATTTTCACATCCTTTTCACCACGGACCATCCGTCCGTTCCGTTCTTGCTTATGATATACGGATTCATAAAAAACAAAATAAAACTACCTCCAAAAAAAAATTACCTCCATTCGCCTCTAAACCTTACCGTGCCGATACCGTACCGTAGTCGATAGAAAGGACCTATCTATTCTGTTTTGGTTGAACGAAAGCGTCACCGGAAAAAAACACCGGACAATAGCTTTTTGTAAGGAATGTTTTTCTTTTATTTATTTAGTTGGTTGGCAATATTCCAATTGCAACAATTGCTATCTACTAATGCTGATATTAGATAATAGTTGTAGGTTCGATTTTGCTTCTATATAATATATTAATATTTAGATATACCTTTAAGAGAAGCGATATGAAATAAAATCAAATATATGCATATACCTTTCGACAATAGAACACAATCTTTGCCTTCTCTTTGTTACATTTTTACAGCATTTACAATGTCCTCAGTGTGATATAAAAATTTTGAATGAGACCGCCAAGTTTCTATTTAAAATTTAACATATTATTCTTTTGTTATGATTTATAGCAGAGTTGTCTTAAAAATACTTAGGAAGTTATGGAGCGTTATTCATTGGCGTAGCAAGAAGGTGGGAGGGGGAGGGGGGGGGGTCTTATAATATAACAAGGTTGAACGCAGCGTTGAGTTCCACCACTTTTGAGTATTCCACACTTTTGTTGAGCTTCTGAAATTAAGGCAAAGCACACTCTTTAACCCTACAATATTAGTATACATGGATATACAAACGTTTGACATGCCATCAGCATTCACCTTACCTTCTCTAGGTAAGCGTGCTACATCTTAGACCTCGTCTTTACTTACGATTAGGTTAGACAGTGGTCAAACGCTTACCTATCACTGATAAAAAAAAAAAAAAAAAACATTACCCTGTCGGGCATACAGCAGTAACATACAGACTATATATAAATACCTACTGGATAGAACTCCACTCTGAATACGAGAGTGAAGCCGCAAAGCGAAATATGCTTTTGTTCAACGTTGGGTGGATGCTTTTGATTTTTGTTTATGAATGTAAATTGGATTGATATGGATTGCAATGGTTTATCGTAACAGGTCAGTCAAGATTTTTAAATGCTTAAAAATTTATGAGTGTTGAATCCATAGTGACGCAGTCGTCCAGCGTCCGAGTGTGGACGCGGTGGTTGTTAGTTCTTCACTCGGGAAAGGATTGTGTAGCTTCACGCGTTTTCCCGCAGTATGGCAAAGTAAGCAAAGGAAAACTAGTGTTAGCACGCTCCCTGTCCCTCTTTCCGTTCAGTTTTTTTAATTATAGTGAAAATATTGTATTGTATACTGGATGCCTAAAAATATGTCTGTTAAAAGGGCAGGTGATTGCATGACACGCAAATAAAGTTTGTACATTTCCTGCGTACATTTACATATTTAACTTGCTTTTTAACCGTACATCGTTTCAGCAACAAATGATAAGCGTCAAAATCATATTAAAGAAACCACTATTAACCGTTATTTTTCCTTTTTTTTCTTTAATTTATTGGGGTAAGCAAACAGTACACATACATGCAAATAAAATAACACAATAGCGGTATAAGCTATATAAAAATTATGCTTCAAACTGCTAATTTATTCTTCTCATTTTTCTCTCTGATATCATTTAAATTCGCTATTAATGCCATCACATCTTTAATGTCAACATCTAATTTCACAACTTTCTCATATAATTTGAAATGCACATACAAAGTTACAAATTCTTCGAGATAAGTTTTTAAAGTACTGTACAGCACCATTTGCTGCCTTTTCAGATCTCTTAAAAGTGCAAAGCAATAGCCTATTCGATATTTAATATTATTTATGTATTTATTTCTCAATAACTGCGAAAACGGCAGATAGTACTGAGTTTGGTATATAAGCTGAACGAACAGATGTAACAATCTTATACGAATCCTAAAGTGATAGCCGTAGTAGTGACGAGGATCACCATAGTTAGGAAAATATCTTCTTGATATGCTACCACCGCTACCATCACCACCACCAGTACCACTAGTGGAATTTTGAATAAAATTAAACCTCCTTGTTTGTACAGTAATTTCGTCCACTTTATGCATAGTTTGTATTGGACCGATGTTAGTTTCTATCAACGTTTTAATATCTAATTTGCGTTTTCTCAAATTCAATTCAGCTATACTTATATTTTGTGCGTCCTTTTCAATGAAATTTAGTTCATGTTCAGTCAGTACTTTAGAAATGGTACTAGATTTTGAAATTTGTGTTGTCGTTTCGTAAGGGACGCGCAATTGGGTGTGTCTTTGTTTGAACTTTGGAAGAATCAAGTCCGGAAGTATCGACTCCATGAGCTCATCTGCTTTTATGTCATATATTTCTTTCGTTTGTAATAAAGCTGCGTAATAGCCTGAAATGAGAAATTGTAACTGCACTTACTATATATATATATATATATATATTTCATTTCTTTTAGCTTTTCTTCTTTTATTTTGCTTTAGCCCATCCATTCTGTTCAGTTCCGCCTCTCATCACGTAATGCCTCAAAATTTGGGAGAAACGGAGTGTCTTAAGACACTCCGTCTTAAGACCTAGTGTTAACACTAGATTCCCTCTGTCTACCCCACTTAAATTAAAGCTGGACAGAGCTTTAGGTCCACGAGTACCGTTTTCAATCAAACTGGCTGTTTGATTGATTGCTATATATAATATAAATATTCTACATTTTAATTATCACGTAAGTAAAATATAATATATATATAATATAATCTTTTGTACTCACCCAATAATATTATAAGCGTATAATATACTCGATTAATAATTTTCATGACAACTAAGAGACTAAATTACAACAATACGCGCCGTTACATCGAATAGAATCGTCGTTTACTTATAATTGTACAAGTACGTGCAGAATGCGATATAAACGGGAAATAATGAGTGTTTTATTGCTGTTATACTGATTACAATGCAAAATTGTATTATTTTTATACCAGTTGAATTCTGTCACTAAGCATTCAATGCCTCCAGCATTTAGCAGAAAGTGGGGAACAGAGTGTCTTAACACTATGTTCCCTCTGTGTTCGGGTCACAGCGTGCAGCTGATTTGATGATTTTTATAATAAAAATATGTTATTTTTTTTTTAAATTGTTATTTGTGGTATTTTTTTCAACTTCACGCTGTATCCCGCACACAACAGGGTAGGCAAAGGGAACCTAACGTTAAGACATTTTGTTCACCACTTTCCGCCGAATTCTGGAGGCTTACATGTTAAGTGGCGAAACCCAACGCCGCTCTTTGCCTCGACACCAGAGCGAAGAATTGAAAATATAAATGTAAATAATTTTTTTATTTCCTGGAATGGGAATCGAACCCACAACCGTCACATTATAGTCACGCCCGTGCGCCTCGTTATTTTTGATAAAAGAACGGTAGACACGGTTGTAGATTCTATTCCAAAAGCGGGAGAACGAATTTTCTCATGACATTATATCAGAAATGTCTCGTCGGGCCATTGACGCTGAACTCTTGAAAATAAGGGAGAACCTAGTGTCTAAAAAATCTGTTCCTCTGATATTTTTAATCTTTCTGATGATGACATAGTGAGCTTAGTGATTCGATTTAGTCACACTTTTCTACACATTACACATACGCCTATACGTTGTGCTCAACACATCGAAGATAGGTTAACGAGCTATAAGTTTCACTCAGTACCACCATGGTGTACCAGAAATGGGTCAACATAATTTAATAAAAATACGAATAAAATATAATTACATATAGCGCAGACAAAAGGGGAGGGTAGATAGTATAATTCAAGCGTCCATTATTTTATGAAAGCGGTTAGGCATTTAAAAGAGCTCGCGCACGGAACTGTGAGAGCTTTCCATTTCTATAGAACACAGACTATATATTATAAATAATAATATATAATATAATGGCATGGCAATATGTTATGTGTAACCTTAATTTTTGAGGCGATCGTTGTAGTGTTGGGTAGCTTCTGTCTATATCTACTGTAAATACGATGGCTGTGGGTTCGACAATTCAGCAGAAAGAGCGGAACGGAGTAGTTTAACACTCAATTATCTCTGCTTATCCAGCTATATACGAGATCCAGTACAGTACGGTGGCTTCCATATTATTAGACACTCATTTTTATAAAGGAGATGTAAAATATTAGTGTGAATTTACATAAGGTTTTTTTTGCTCCACGATCAGAGGGAATCGACGTAGTGCTAAGACACTTCCTTACTCCTTCGACACTGTTACCCACTTTTCGCCGATGTCTTAAGGCATTTTTGTTGAGTAACAGAACCTAAAGCCACGCGTTTCCTCGTTATCATAAATCACTCCCCCAAATGGGATTCGAACTCACAGCAGTCCCATTTACAGTCACACGTTTGTTCCACTGCGATAAAGCTATAGATATCTACAAAAATACATACACACAGACACACAGAAAAGTGATCTAATAAAAATAAAGTGAAAATATTATACCTATTATTTCTTATACATTCGTAAAAATATTATGAAAGCTCACAATAACATTACGTAACACGGGATGATCTAGCTGTGTGTGTGTGTGTGTGTGTGGGTGTGTGTGTGTGTTAAATCGATCGTGGGTCACCGACACTATGACGTCACGCAGAAACTCGGTTACACAGTGAATAAATAAAGAGATGTCGACGCCGAACTAGGGTTTGCTTCGAATGGTTTTGTTTCATAAGGCTTTTATATTTGAGTCTAAAAAAGGAAACCAAAGCGTTTTTTTTTTAATTTTTCTTTTATATATTTTTGTTTAGGACATCGTGGTGCTGCGATAGCGTCTGGCTTAAGGTGGTCATGTGTTCCATTCACACGCCGTGGAATGGTTATTGTAATCAGATAATCAAGTTTTTTTAGCTTCTCGTTGTATCACACACATAGCTGGGTAGGCAAAAGAAGCCAAGGATCCTAATGATAAGATACTCTGATTCCATTAAGATAGTTCCGTTCTGTTCAGAAATTCGAACCCATAACCGTCGCCTTTGCACTCGCACGTTTTGTATATTCTGGCTGAGGGTGGTGGTTATGTGCTTGATTCCGACTAAGGGAAATTACCCGACTTACTTACTCTACTGTGCGAGAAAAAGTATGAAGCTTAATAGATCTATGAAATATGGACTGTTGATTCTTGAGACGTTAATAATAACGTCTATATAATAAAATAATAACGACATATTTTTAGTTAATAATAACGAATCAATCATCTCAAATCATCATCGAAACGCGAGTCGACGAGAGGAGATTTTTTCTCTAGAAATTCTATATTTTCAGCACACACGGCCACAAACAACATATCATACGACCCATTAGTCACGATAAGGGTATAAAGTATTCAGGTAAGCTCTCGCCTTATGATATTTGTGAAAGAAATCCGTTTAGAAAGTCGTTAAGTCAAATCATACGCGCTGTTAACTTACAAGTATTTTATAAGTATGTCAACTCGACGTTGACCGAAGGTGGTAATAAAATTCCGATTTTCAAGATAGTTTGACTATTCAACAGTACACAAATGAAAATTAGTCCAGTCTTAGATTTTTTTTTGCTCAAGATCTATTCTAAATAAGAGAATGAATAGAGAGAAGGGAGAGAAAATATTTAGAGTCATATTGTACCGAGTCAGCTGAATGCCGTAACTAAATATAACAATTATTCACAATTTTTTTTTTTTTTTATTTTATTTATTAATAATTTATTACGGAAGTATTTAGAAACCTTCATCAGCATCTGGATTATATTTTACATTTGTATTTCACCTCAAACAAAGCTGTGTGTCAAAGCTTTAAATTATAGAAACCATTAATCATTGCGTACAGTGTTACTGAAATGTAAAGATACCAGAATATTAACATTATAAATCATATATTTATTTAATTTGCTTATCTATGAGTGGGAGATAAGTTATACTTTAATTTATTTATTTTATTCCATTGGATTTTTTTATATATAGTATATTTTACTGACAAAAGATTATATACATATTTTGTATTGAATTTTAAAAGACTATTTACAAATTTACATTATGTCTTATTATATAAATATCTTATAAAGTACTAATACGTTATTGTTACAATAAATTGCTATAAATATATAACTTGAAATCATCATTCCCACATTGTAATTATAAGTTAAAATAAGTTTCTGTTTCTTATTTGTTATTCTATTTCAAATTATGAATTTTTAATGGTGATTAATGTTGCCATCGGACCTCTGTCGAAGCTTGAAATTATAGAAAAGGCTTAAATAACTGCCAACATTTGGAATTGGCGGGAAATCAAATCTCTGAAATCTGTACAAAATAACGGGGGCTCCCTTTTTGTCTCCATGCCATTCGTGTTTTTTCATGACATTTAAAGTTATCTCTCTTGTAATTTATTACACCTCTTAGCCATGAATAATGAAAAATAATATATTACGATAAAAACACTTCAAAGAAGTGATTAATTATGGACTGCGGTGTTGTTAGATATTCTAAAGGTATTCTTTTTATAGTGATACCGATGAATATTGTATAATATTAATATAATATTAATCAAGATAAACGTGTTACAACTTAGAATGTAAATTATAATACGAGGCCACTTTACCACAAGGTCAGCACCTGCCTGTATGCACGATGGTTTTATTCATCGAATCCCATGAACACCCCAAATGTCGCCTTTCAACACCTTATACCCTACCAATACATTTAATTATGGCGGAAATAGAGATCGGAGTGTCTTGACTCTGGATTTGTCATTCGATCTACCTTGCCAAAGCATGCTTATTATATTATATTCAATAAAGAGAAGGTAAAAGCTGTATTATATCTGTATATTATATAAAACTCATTTTTAAGCAAGTATCACCTGTAAGCCTGTGAAAGTTATTTTTCCTAATATAATAAAAAAACAGACAGTGCACAACTGTACACGGCCTAGAAAGCTGAAATAATAACATATAGCCCTTATATATTTCTTGAAAAGTGAAGGAGAACAGTAAGAGAAGATTTCCCGAAATTCCAGAAAAAACAATATTTTACGTTTTATGGTAAACGTAAATAAAATTTCGCGGCGTTGAATTCGCCATTCAATAATTAATGCCTCTAGAATTACGCGTAGAGTGGGGAGCGGAGTGTCTTAACACTTAGCTCCCTCCGCCTACTCTCCTACATGCGGGATGCGTGAAGTTGAATGAATTAATGTAAACAAAGTTACGTGCGATATTTATATAATACTAGCCCATTATAAAAATTAATTATACTAAATTATAAGAGAAGAAACCAATTAATTATACTATAACGGTAATATCTCGTTATGCGCTTCAGGAAATGAATATTACTTTTTCTTACAAGCGATCGCAATGATTAATGCCGACGACTCTTGGGATATTGTAACGAATTACAAAAGGTAATACTTATAAAGGAAATATTACTTCACTTTCGACCTTAATAATATTGATTGAATTTTTATACGTATTTCATTGCGTGCTTGCAAATGAGATGGGTGTGGGTTCGAACCCCATTCGGGTGACTCATTTGCCTTCAATTCATCGCTCTAGTCTTGCTCTTCATCACCCTACTATTGGAGAAAAGCGTGAAATAATTAAAATTTAAATGTAATTGTTTAAATGTTTAAATAAAAAGAGTAAAAAATTAAATATAAATTTCATGATTAGCAGCAGGCTTCGTTCTTGTATGCGCTTTTAAAAAGACGTGGTTGTAAATTCAAACTCATTGAATTATCTTGATAATATTTTTATCTGATTAGAAAAACTGCGGTTCCATTACGCATACGTTAATCGACGACTTTTTAAAATATTATCTCACACTATGGGATTTGTTTACGTTTTTTTTATGCTTATTAAAATTTTTATACGTTTCGCAAATATTTCTGGAGGCCAGTCGTAGTGCGCAAGCGTGAGACTGTAAACGCGACAGATTGTGGGTTCGATTACAACTCGAAAAGATGAATTTTTTAATATTTTTATTCCCTCGCTTTGGTAACGAAGCAAAGGGCAGAAAATGAGGAACGGAAGTATCTTAATGGGAACAGACTATCTTAACTCTAGGTTCCCTCTTTCTACCCTGTTATGTACGTGTAGCTAAAAAAAATTTTAAATGCACTTTTTAAATTGCAAGTAAAGACTAGAGATAGAAATGAACTATATTCCACTTTAAACTTGTACGATGGTAAAGAACGAAGCTTTTAAGCTATTAAATACTATTTCAGTGCGCGAGTTGAGTTTCACTGTTTCAAAATGTAAGGTAAAATATTACCCGCTTCCAAAAATATATATATATATATATATATTATGTAGTGAAAATAAATGATAATAATAATATTATGTGGGTGTGAAGTTCATTTTCTTTGTTTTACTGTGATATGACAAACTACAGTCGACAGTTCATTTTGACACTAGGGACAAAGCTGATCTATTTTAGCTTATATACGTTTAATATATATTGCTAGTAATCGAAAGCAGTTAACGTTTTTAAAATAAAAACAATATAAAAATACATATCGTCTATATGTTTTTAACGTATTCGGAAAGAGATTCTTCGTTATTGCAATACTTCACACTAGTTACCTTCGAATTAGGGCCGTTGCCTACAAGCAACTGCCCCCGATTGACACAATTCTACTGCCTTTAAAGTTTTTTTCACCTACATCTGCCCTCTTTCACACGAGTACGCTAATAATATTATAATTTCAATTTACGTGATCGTTTTAGGTTTTACGTAGAAGAGTTGCAGAGGGAACCTCCGTTCGCTATTTTAATTTTGATATGATCTCTCCCTCGAGTATTAATCGAATCCAAAGCCATCGCGCAATAATAATAATAATAATAAATAAAAGAAAATGGAAAAAAAAACTTTTGTCTATTTTCGAAAGTAATTTTTATAACGGCCTCGACATACCATTGCCTATTTATTTTCTTTTAGCACGAATAACAATATACGAGAATACACCCCTCCGAGGGACTGGCTCGTTAAGCCAGGATTATTTGTATGGGGAAACACGGTGTACGTTTTTTTCATCATTGTTTAACCTTTATAAAGCCGTTATTACTATTGAAAATTGGATACTGTAGCAGTAGTGAAGAGAATTTGTTATTTTTACTTCTGGAGCTCTAATTGTTTTTAGAGTCCAGTACATGATTTTTTTTTCTTTTTCACATAAATATATTCTATATTTGGGTAAGAAAAAACCTTGTTGTTTGTTTGTCTGGTCATTTATCTCGAGATCATGTTATCTTTACATGGTCCAGATCTACGGTCCCTGAGTAGCGATACTGAACGCCGCTTTGTCTTATGTCTAGAGAGAGGATGTACTACACTTACCTTACCACTTTCTGCCTAACCAAACCAAGATATTTCATAAACACGATAATTTATTATAAATTTTATTGTTGTATTCAATGATAACCGCCCAAGTGGTAAATATACATAGAAATATTACAACAATAATATTAGTAAAAGCCTATGAAAGTTACACGTAGCGCGGCGTTGAGTTTCATCACTTGACGCGCAATTTATCGAATATTATGCTTCTTTGAAACGGAATATTTTAACACTAGTAGCTGGTGCTAAACCCTATCAATCTTCCTCGATTTTATTTATTATATATGACCATTCATATATAGTTTTATCATCAAATAGTACAAGCACGATTAAGCTTTTAAGGGTCCATCTATTTTGTCATGTCTATTATTCGGAAATTGTTCACTCGATCGGACGTATCCAGGCCACGTCGCCATTTCCTGCCCCTATGACCTGGTATTTTCTAGACCTAAAATGAAGGAATATGTTTAGACATTTATTGCTTTAAAAGAGACATAAATATTCAACTATTTTCAACACTTAGAACGTTCATAGTTCAACTTTAGTAGTTAAACCGTAACGTATAGTCTATTTATTTATTATATTTTTTAAGCTTCACATTGTATTCTGAGTATAGCAGGCTAGGCAGAGGGAACCTGGGAATCTAGTATTAAAACACTCCTATCCCATTTAGAAATTTCTGTTCCCCACTTACCCCGAATTCTGAGGGCATTGCGTATTGAGTGGTGGAAATTAACGGCGCACTGTGTGACACCATAGCAAATAAATTGAAACATTAAATATTATATTTTCTTGACTGAGAATCGAACGCATAAGCTGGCGCGCTTGCAGTCACTCGCTTGTGCCCCCACACCACAACTGGCCTCAAAAAATTTAAATAATTGTTTAATCATATAAACAAAAATTGTAAAGAGGAAACCTGAGAATCTAGTGTTAAGACACTCCGCGCCTCACTTCTGCCGAGTTCTGGATTCATTGCGTCTTGAGTGGTGGACCTCAACGCCGCGCTTTGCCTCGACACCAGACGAATTGAAAATATAAATTTGAATAAATACTTCCTTTCCTCGTGTGGGGACTGAACCCACAACCAGTCGATTTTGCAGAACACTTTGTGCCCCAGCGCCACGACTGGCCTTTAAATTGTGAACGAACAACAATTTCAACAAAAGGAAATAAATAAAACAGAAAAAGTGAGATTTTAGACTAAAATATGGCAAAACAATAGTGTAAAATTTCGTTCTATATAATAATATTAGTAGTTACAGAACACAATATTTATTCCCAGCCATCTCATAAAACAGTCTGGAAGATTTATAATACAGTTACTTTGACAGCAACGACCGACTAACATCTTCTTATACTTGGCGCTTAGGACTACTTTATATCTCCAAGGATCTCAATATAAGATAAATATTTGTTGTACATTTTATAGTAAACAAGGGGTGTAATGTATTTAAAAGAGTTTTTACTTAGTTAGTTTTATTATGTACTGAGAAAAAAAATCTCTCTCTTTAAACTATTATAATTTAATTAACGATATAGTAGTAAATATTTTATTGTATCAGCTGTATCCCGCAAACAATCGGGTAGCTATTAACAATCTTAATTTTCCAAATTGTAACTTAAAACGTAATAGTCGATTCCTCGAACTGGAGTTAAACGCACAAGCGCAGCATATATAGTCAAACACACTTAGTCATTTATTAAATATATTATTATAACAATTTATATATTACCTTTCTTGTAAACAAGTCGTCCATAACTTAACATCAATCATGAGCTGCCCAAGAGCTCTTAATGCTAAGTATACTCCGCTTTTTCTTGAGCACAATCAGATACAAGTATTCTTATATACTAACGATACTTAGACATTGAAAGCCCTGAATAAATGAGAAGAACGATTGTCCTTTGCTCTAATCTAATCAGTCTCGGTGATAAATGATTCAATTGAAATTAAGTTCTAATAATTATCGAGAAAGTTCATTTAGCTTTAAGAAGTTATTCTTTATGTTTTAGATTTATGTCAAGATTTTTTTTTTGTTTTAAGCCTAGCAAATTTATGATCTCATAATTGTGTTGTAATGAGACCTTCGTGGTGCAGCAGCAGCATGTTTGACTGGAAATTTGATGGTTTTGGATTTGATTACTCGGAAGACTGAATTATTATTATTTCCTCGCTTTGGTGAAAGTGCGGTGTTGAGTTCATTCACCACCAATCAATATACAATGATTCGGAAATTGGATATAAAGTGAGAAGCAGAGTATCTTGACAATACTTCTTCCTATTGTGTACACATCATACTGACGCCATGACCAATAAACTAACAGAAAAATAATTATAATAGAAAGAAATATATGTGTTTTAGAAATATTTTATGTTTTAATTACAAATATAGTGAATTAATGTAAGGTGTCTTTACCTGCTATAACCGCACACACTGGGTTATATTATACCAGATATGTTTAATTACACCGCAACAGTATTTAAGGCTACATGTATAATAATATTATACAATTGGACCAAAATCACGTTTCATTCTCGTACATGATAACTATTATTAATTTATATTCTCATTTTTAGACGTCAATTTTTAAAACAATTAAATTTTCTTTACATTTATTAATAAAAACAATTGTTCTTTTCAGTTCATCTACAATTCGACGATCCGTCACTCCGGGATTACGTGCTATACTCCATAGTTGGCAACTATATCAGAGGCAACTTTACGCCAACCAGCTTCTCCGAGAGACCTTGTAGAGATGAAGAACCGATTCCGTACTTCGTCCCCAAACATTCGCGTCCAACACGATCGAAACACATCAAGGTTTGGAGCGAAGACTTCAGTTATAGGACAAACAGTGAAAGTGACTTTGACGGGTACTATTTCAAGCCCAAATTTCGTAGTTCGCGAGTGGAAAGATCGATTTATAGGAAGAGTTTAAGATATAGGTTCGTGCCGGCCATGGTAGTGAGTGGGCCTCTGGAGGGCCGGACTGGTGTAGTGCTGCAGTGGTCCCTCACGGACGCTTCGCATTTAGAAAACGAGGAAACTAGTCTTGTTTTTAGGTAAGCTTTATAATTTTTCTATTTTTATTTTCACATTATATCCATAGCTTAACCGTTCCTATATAGTGGAGCAAGGAAATTATTATTTTTGTGTAATTTAATATATGAAAATTGTTTTATAAAACAGTTAGTCAAATATATGCCGGCAGGCAATACCGGCTTTTTCACTATCAGCAGCGCCCACAGCGCCCTAGGCGAGTTTGTAAAGCGCCTCTTTATTTTAATATAATTTAAATTCGCAAGTACAACGACAGATAATATTTAAGTAAATATTTATTCGAATAAAAATCCATTCATCGAAAATGAATATATATTTTGATACTTTTATTATGTACTAAAACATTGTGGAAGCATGAAATAAAAGGCTTTTTCAATTTTTCTTTTTATTATTTAATAATAAAAAAATAAACATAATCTATGATCCATGTTCCATGATCTACAATGCGTAATCCCTAGATCCATAATCGCTAATCGACTATCTCGATATATACGTATACATTGTGTGTATCTCTATATATACGTATACATTATGTGTATGTATAAAAATTACACAATTTATGTTGTGTTCAATAGTTTGTCTTCATGAACTGTTAGTTATTACTACTTTATTTGCGTATTATCTCTATATTTAAAACAAAAACGATCATGGTGCCGAATTGTGGCGCAGAGGCACAAAGTGCACCCTAAACGCGACTAGTTGTGGGTTCGATCCCCTCTCGAGGAAACGAAATATTTATTTAAATTTATATTTCCATTTCTTTGTTAAGGTGTCGAGGCAAAGCCCCGCGTTGAGTTCTGCAACTTAACACGCAATGCCTCTAGAGTTCGGCGGAAAGTGGAGAATGGAGTCTCTGACTACTCTGCTGTGTGCGGGATACAGCGTGAAACTAATTAAATTTACTTTTTTTTACTTTTATTACGACTATTACTTTGTAGCGCACTTACTCACAGTGCTAATAAAAGTGAAGTAATCAATAAACAATTAACAAACACTAATCAGGCATATTTAATAAGCTCTGTACTTATTAAATAAATAGCAAATATGCAAATTACCTTTAATGCCTGCACAAGCTTTAGTTCGTACCCGTTCATTTGTCTTCATCAATCTATGAATTTACTGAATGGGGCAAACGATGCAGACAAATCGTTAGTGTCACGTGATTAAGTCTTTTTAAGCGAAAATTAGCAGAATTACCATTTATTATAGCAGAATTTCTATTGTTTATTTTGTATTTACATACTGTTGGTTGGTTGGGTTATGAATTCGATTTCTCTTTATTGATTAAGAAAAGATCGGTGAGGTTATCGAAAGAGCGACGTTACATTCCTCTATTTCCCAATTGTCTCTAAAGAGAATATATAATAAATTACGACAAGAGTGTTTTAATATTTGATTTATTTTGACAACTATGACGCACTGACAAACTGGTGGTATATCAAAAATTCATATTAAATTACATAAAAATGACAGTAGTGTCTGTCCTCCAGGATAGTACTACCGGTTCATAAGTAGTTGTGATATTGTGCATTTAATTCTACATACTAAGCTTCAAAATTTTACACCACCTATACTAAGCACGTTTATTTATTTAGTATTTGACTGTAAATGAGATGGTGGTAGGTTCGATCCTCGCTTGTAATATTAAAATTAATTTCATTTCCCCTTTTAGTACTAAAGCGTTGAGTTTAGCGTCTCAACTAGCCTTTTCTAGAAAGTTGGGCAGAAAGTGTGGTGGACGTATGGAGTAACATAACACTAGGTTCTCTCTGCGTAACCTGCTACGCAGTAAAATCATGGAGGTTTCATTTATAAAATTAAATATTATAGAATAAAAGAATAAAATAATAATAAGAATAAAATATTTAAAAAAAAAAGCACTTGCATAAACTTTCATACAAAATGAAGATCTCCTAAGAGAAGATCTATTACATTAATTAGTATTCCTTACTCCAACGCAGAAGATGTTCAGAATAAAAATTAAAGAAAGTAGGTGTACGATATTGATTGGTATTCAAAAAACGTCCGTAAAGTTCTACTGACGTTAATAAGTACAAGCTTGAAAACTTTCGCAAATAAAAATCTCTGACGTCAACGACTAACTTTCAAACTGTTTTTCCACTACATTTGGATTTTTTGGGTTTCGATAAGTTTTTTAAGCCTATTGCGGGCATGTGGTAAACAACTTTCTTGTTTATTTTTTTACTATTTTGTGTATACCTACCTACCTACATGTTTTCGTAATATTTATTTTTTCGATTTTTTTAAGGATTTTTACATTTTACATTTAAAGTGATATTCCACACTTAGGAAAGAAAGATATTTTTAAAAAAACACCCATCTCATTCAACTTTCTCAACTTTCATAAATTGTACTTCCCGTTGACTTAAAATCATGAAAACAGTACGAAAACCGCAGTGGACGAGTCCGACAGGATTTTTAAATTTCAAAATCCCATATTAATATACTTTGTTGCACAATGAGCCACCTCACATACCAACACTTTGAAAGTTAACTATAAAAATTACTGCTTTTAATGTGTGTGCTTTCAAAGTAGTAAGCTCACCGCGTTTTTGAATTTACACTCCTTTGACCTGTCGCTTCGTGACGTCACGCGGCGGCTGTCATGTCCGATTGCCGGTGATAAGAAAAAAAACTAAAACTAAATAAACCATACACTAAATAAAGAAAAACAAAGTATATATAGCGTTATTCAATATAAAATAAGCGAGCCCACGCGGGCGCTCTAATGAGCTAGTACCGGCGCGGAACAAATGCGCTACTAATTACTAGCCGAGTTTCAAAACGTAACATTCTGAGCAAATTTTTGGCAATTTTTTTTTTGAATATACCACTTTCTATTCTATGAAAGCACTTGAATATATGTATTTTTTTGTTTTTTTATTCCTTTGTTGTATTTATGCACGTAGAATTAATCTCCGATATCTCTAGTTAGTGGTTTTAATTGAAACTATTAACATCTTATCATATATTTTTCCACACTTTCTAAAAAGTATTATATAATTTTCATTATTTCCGTTTTCGTATTTCCCGAAATTTCTTTCCTTGGAATAAGTTTAGAAAAATTAAGACAGAGGTTTTAAAACATTAATAGAACATTATTGCTGTAAGTGTCATTTACCAAGTTTTTTCCACTTTGCTGCCGCAATAAGAGAAGAACAGAATTTCTATACAAAATTTACTCTACTTTTCAATATATACATATGTGAGATCCATTAAACTGGAGGAGAAATCGATTAGATCAGAGATATACAGTCTTTAGTTTAAACAATGCAGTATTAAGATAATGCATGTCTTGGATTCATAAACGATGCTTACTCACGTTTCAGTAAATATGCTTTAGACGAAATAGCTTATTACGTCATAATATATTATGATAATTTTACATCCCATATGCAATATGCTGTGATTTTATTTCGGACATGTGTAACGAGTTCATGGTGGTTTCTAGGTATAAATTAATTCTCCGTTTTCTTTATTTCACTTTTATTTTGTTTACTCATATTGAAAGTTAGGCAGAGGGAATCTTGTGTTAAGACTCTCCGTTACTATCCTTCCGATACTTATTTCATCTTGTGAGTTTAGGCACTGAACTCAACGCCGTACTTTATCAACCAGAGTGGAGAAATGAAAATAATTAATTCCAACGAATAAGGAAAGCTGTTAAGTTTTTCCACTGCTTCAGTATATTCGAAAACCGTAACGATATAATTGCAATATTAATATTGTAACCCACATTATTTGAAAATACGGAAAACCTAAATCCTCAGGTTATGTTTTCCTACTAACAAGATGTTTTGTTTGATTTATTTTTTACTTTTCCAAAATACCGAATTCCTTGTCGCGTGTACACACTTAGAGATATCTCTTGACAAATTTCTAAAATTATAAATACTGACTGATTGATGCATAACTTATGACCGTAAAACACCACAGTTGTGGGTTCGGATCACACTCGACGGTACGAATTATTCCCTTTTCCTCGCTCTGGTAATATTACAAAATGCGGCGCTGAGTTCCGCGACTGGACAAATAATGTATCGAAATGTTCGTGAAGCGAACAATAAAAAAAAAGTGACGATCTATGATTAACAAAGATGTAATTTTATTTGGTGTGCTATACCTACATCCTAAATAGTTAAGTAATGTATTCAATGTACAACGTAACTACTTACAGAAATTAAAAATTAAACTTTTACTTGTTTCAGGTTACGTTATAGAAAAACAACGAGTGCCACCATATATCAAGTGTTCTTTATTAAAAATTTAAGGCTAGGTAAGTTGAGTTTTTATTTTTTAATACATACTAATGTTTCGAAGTGTGGCGTTGAGTTACGCTACTCAACACGCGATGCCTCCAGAATTAGGCGGAATCGAATACTGAATGTCGATTCAGATATTGCCGCACTGCGCTATAAGCTGCAATAAAGTATGTCAACAAATATATGAAACATAATAAACGAAAATACATACTTTTATGATCCAAAATACTAAATAAACTTTTCAAAAATTGAAGTGCCACTCAAACTTTCAATTTTACTTACAAAACATCCAATCTAACAACAAAAGGTAAACATTTTCTGTTGAAAATGAGTAAAAATTTATAAAGAATCGATCGCTTTTATAATAAAACCTGCTTTTAAATTCGACTTTCGGTCCTGTCTTCAAATGAATATATTTTAACTAAAAGTTGTGGAGAATGTGATAATGTCTCATACGTCCATAAGTCCCAGGGGGTAACTAATGATACGATTACTGTTTTTATATAGGCTGTGGCCTTCCTCGATAAATGGACTATCTGACCCAAAATAATATATATTTCGACATATACATTATTTTTTTTTCCTGATATAGCGTTCAACTAAACAAACTCTTCTTTATAATCTTATAAATATTTTAAATGCGAATGTTTGTGAGGGTGGGTTTGAAGGTGGATACTAAACTGATTTTAATTAAACTTTAAAGTTATACTTAAAAATTAAATTTAAATATTATAATAGCTTGTATATCTAAATTATACATAAAACCAACCAAACTTTCATCAAATTACCCTTGGGTACACACCCTTTCCAATAAAAAAAGTTTCACCAAAATCGATTGGCGGGATATTGATTTATTCGTAAATTTGTCGCGCACATACTAAATGCACATTTAAGACTTATGTGGGTCTTCTCGTGGTTACCATTATTAGAAATGGACTTTAAAGAAAAGATTCATCAAAATCGCCTCATCCAGTCACAAGTTCTGAGATAACAAATATAAAAGAATAAACAGTCGAATTGATAACCTCCTCCTCTTAGGAAGTCGGTTAAAAATAAAAATAAATACGTACAATCTGCTTATAATATACAATAAAACAAGTTTAAGCAGACAAAGCCGTGATTGGCGGGGTCGCTAGTATTAGTATAGAAGTATAGGTAGGCTTTAACCAAAATTTCCAAAGGGAAGTTACATAATGTTCAATGGACAGCGTCACGTAGACCTGTCAGTGTGACACGGATGAACGGAGGCAGTAAATTTGCCGACGAGATTGTTACATTTCTAAATACGTCCGGCGATAGAGGTTGTATTTTTAGAATATTTCATATTTTACACGAGACATACAAATTGAATTCTACGGAAAAGTGAGTGAAAGAGTGTTTTGATACTAAGTTCTGTCTTCCATTCCCTCTTGAGGGTATTGAACCTACAACCAACCGTTTGCAGTTCCACTTCCACTCCATCACGATGATCTCAAGAAAAGCAATCCCTTTTAAAGATATAATATAAAATAAAACAATATAATATATATCCAAATTCAGTACATCGAAAAATAAACTTATACAAGGGATTTCTTTCGGAGGTTGTGCAAAAACATTTACTTAGGATTGTACGCGATTTGGGCTCTATGTAAATTATCTCGCGGTTTCTCTTACACATCTGCTATAGACAATAAGTTTGTATTGTAAATATGAAGGAAATTGAATTTAATCATGAAAAAATGAGCTTTACGCTTTTTCTCGGGAGAGATTAAGTTTCCTAAGGTGTTAAGACACTCCGTTTCCTATTTACTGGCCAAATTTCTCTATAGTAACATAGTTTATTGAGTGGCTTAAATGGAAATTATACATAGAATCGTTGCGTGAGACGACAATTGATTTTTTTTTGCATGTTTAATAAATCAATGAAATCGAACTTAAGTATTTACATCCTTTAGTATATATATATATATATATCTGGTTGGAAAAGTGCTTAAGAATCTCAGAAGAAGCTCTGCAGAAGAAGATCTAATATAAAGCTTCTTATGTAAGATATTATTAAGAGCTTATCGAATCAGAATAACATGTTATTGTTCTCTTTGAAAATCTAATAAGTTACACAAATATTATTCGCCAGTGTCATATGTTTTGGTTTTGTCGGTACGAATCTAATTGAAGACTACTAAAAAAATAACTTCTACACAAAATGTATCTTTGAATTCGTTCTTTTCGTTCGTCCGGCGTTGAGTTCTGCCATTCAACACGCAATGCCTCCAAAATTCGGCGGAAAGTGGAGAACGGAGTGTCTTAACACCAGGCTCCCTGTGCTTAACCCATCCGTGTGCGTGAACCTGATTTTTTTATATTTGAGTTAATTATACTCAATGCAGAAAAGAAAGAAAAAAAAAAGAAATGTCAAAATAACTCAATTATACTTTTAAAACTGATGTCCGATTTTATTTAAGAACCAAATCACAAATAATTTTTAAAAAATCTTCTACTTTTTATTTCTTGTAAAAAGCCCTAAAATGGGATTTATTTATTTTCATTTACGGCTGTTTATATTGTGACGTTGACAGATGAACGCTTACGTCCACGTAGCAAACCAATCCCGGACCTTGTTATCTGTCAAGTTGGGTACAGAACATGAAATAACGGTATTGCCATTGTATGAAATATAATAATAATAAATAGATAAAGATAATATTGTTCTTTTTATATCGCGTACGCTGTATTTCCCACATAGTAGAGTAAGCAAAGTGAAGCTAGAGTTGAGACACTCTGTTATCCTTACATAGCTCAATTTTTAAGACATCGCATACGGAGTGGTGGAATATCTTTCATGTGCACCGATCCGTTACGATTTTATTATAAGTCTCATCAGCAACACCATCACCATTAAGCTGTTATAGTCGATCGTCGGACATAGGCCTCTCCTAGCGTATTGATTCGTTATGTAGAGTTCATCGGCAAAGCGATCAGGCAATAGGCATATTATCGTGGAACAGATAACGGCCTGATCGCACGCGACTATTATAGTTTAAAATCGCACCCAGAGATTTTCATTATTACTAATATATTTTCGTTTACTTTAACAATATATATAATATATGTATATAAAAGAAGACCATGAAAGAAAGATCATGAAATTAAATGTTTATTTGAATTTCTATTTCCACGTCTGCGCTCTGGTGTCTATGGAAAGTGCAGCGCTTAGTTTCGTCACTCGATACGAAATACCTCCAGGACAATAGGCTCCCTCCATCTGCTCTGCTGTACACGGGGTACAGCGTGACACTGATAAATTTTTGATTTATTTATTTACATAAAAAAAATATATTTACATTAATAAGTTATCACTATATAATATGGTTAGCATTATTTTCAAAAATTAAAGCTTTGCTTTTCAATTAAATTCTCTTTAAAATGAGCTTTAACAAACGCATAGATGAATGTAAATAATTATTTGTTTTTGACAGGTACAGTTGTTTACATCGAAACTATTAATGTTATATTATAATATTAATATTATTTAATTGATATTTTTGTAAAGGTACGTTATATGTATGGCATCAGAAGTAAAACCTATTTTTTATTTATTATAATGTCGTGAGTGAGCCGCGTTTTAATGGCTAGTATATATATTATATAAATCAAAGATTTGTATCATAATATGAATGTTAGAACATTTTGTTAAGCTAATGGATATTTGGCATAAAATTTTACAGCCTTAGGTTTTATGATGATGAAAATGAAACTAGTAACTTTAAGTTGCCTCTATGTACGTATATACATATTATATGTTAATATTTATTTATTAACTTATTTTTATTCTTACTATTTTATATCAACGCGTCGGTTGTAGGCTCGACTCCCACAAAGGGGCATAATTTATGTTCATTTCCGCGCACTGGTAACAAAATAAAACGCGACGTCGAGTTCCCCCGGTTGACACTCAATATACTTAAAAAATGAGAGGAAAATGGAGAACGGAGTGTCTTACCTCTTGGTTTCCTCTGCTTACCCTGCTATATACGAACGGCATAGAGCGTAAAACCTTAAAAAATATTTTTTCTCGCTCTGCTATCGAGGCAAATCGTTATATCGAGGCGCGTCGTTGAGTTCTGCACAACACAATGCACCCAGAATTCGGCGGAAAGAGGGGATGTAAATGTCTTAAGGAGAATGGAGTGTATTAACACTAGTTTCTCAAGTGCCCTATGCCGCAATTTTTGAAGCATGGCATGTTGAGTGGCAGAACTTAACGCCGCGCTTTGCCTTGATGCCATATAAATTTAAAGAAATATTTAATTTCCACTAGGAATCCAACCCGCAACCAATCGGTTAACCATCACACTTTTGTGCCTGTGCGCCATAATTGGCCTCATTGGACATGGGACTAAGGGATCCATTAATTAAATTAGAAAGTATCGTAAAGCGCTACCTAATATAATAGTAATTGTAGTTTCTAAATTCTTTTATGAATTTTTCAACGCCGTCGTTAGAATTTTATCATTTCTGAATAGAGACTTAATAATTTAATAGACATTTTTAGAATAACAAACCACTTTTAAACTTAAAACTTAAAATTATTATGTATATGAGAAAATTGTTTTATTCGGAACGGCAAAATTAATCGGAAATTAAAAAAAAACTGTGTGTGTATAATCTATAAAAATAACTTCTGCTTTGTCATATTTAACCTTTACCACTAATATATTTATGGTGGTGATCGCTATCTCTTACGATGCTTCCTACAATTAATGCAAGCCTGTTTCCTGTAAAGGGATCAAAGTTCAATATCCGGCTTGGTTTTCATAGGGATTGGTGTAGGTATTATTACTGTAGAATAGACGTGAAGGTTTTTCCATTTTACCCAACGTTACTCAGACAAGACAGTACTTTAAATGTAATTTAATACTTTTAGAGTCAGTTATTATTATTATTATTTTTTTAATTAATGATGAAGCACTACTATTGCACCGAGACATAAGCCCGACGTTGAGTCCCGCCTCTCAACACGTAATGCCTCGAAAATTACAGCAGAAATGAGGGGAACGGAGTGTTTAGACACTGCTTTCCCTCTGCCTACCCTGCCATATGAGGGATATTCATAGATATATGGATGGATGATTTAAAATTTACTATTGCACGCTTCGTTCTCCGCTTTCTGTCGTTTTAACCATACGCTTCCCGGAGCGTGAAAACAAAATTCACTCAACCAGATGAAGATCTAACTTAGACGGTTACTCTAAACAACAGTAAACTTTACATGGATAACAAAAAAACATTATTAGTGTGTTAGTAATATAATATTTCATTTAATTCTTTTTTTTTGCTATTTTTCGGGCATTTTTATGAGAATTTATGGTATAACTTGACGTTAATCTTTTACTATTGAATTCACGCAACATTTCACAACCGTCTTATATACTCGTAGAATTGCATGATTTGTTGCCGGTTTTGGTGAAATTGAAATATTACAAATATTTTATTTTCCTTATAAATATTGAAAATACTTGTTTATCAAGGAAATATACTACATATTATGTATGTAGTATAAGCAAACAAAAACTAACGTTCGATAGAAATACAAAAAACTGATAACGAGGCAAAGCGCGGCGTTGAGTCCCGCCACTCAACACGCAAAATAACGACATTCGGCGGAGCGTGGGGAACGGAGGTGTCTTAATGGAAATAGAGGAACGGAGTATTATCACTAGGTCCCCAGGTTCCCTCTACCTACCCTGCTATGTGCATAAAGCTGTATAATTATATTATTTAATAATTATATTATTTAAAGCATTTTTATTTTTTAACCCCCTATACAGCAATTCTCCCACTTCGCACTTTACCAGTCCTATTTTGTTCATATAACTTTGTATTATGTCTATATGATTGTCTTTATGTCACAACGTGATTTTTAAAACTTACGGCAGCTCAGGGAATAGTTAAAGCAAAGTAAAGAAGCAAAGAGCCCTTTTGGGAAATCTCTTATGTGAGTTTGTCAAGTTTACTGAACATTAAGTGCCTGTATATGTTTTAAAGCAGACGAGATTTGTGTGTTAAAACGCTTCTTACCCCATTTGTCGTATAATTTTTGAGATATTGTGTATTTAAAGGCGGACCTCAGCGCCGAGATTTGTCTCGTGACTAGAACGCGAAGAAATGAAAATAAATCAAAACTTACAACTTACAATTTCCATTCCCCACTCTCCGTTAACTTCTGGAGGGTTATTACGAATATTTTTAAATTCACCACTAAATCAAAGCTATTTCATTAATTCTCTAAGCTTCCAATATGACAATTTATATCTTGAAAAATTTACTTCTCATAATATATAATATTACGATACCAGCAGCAACCGACTGAATACAAATTCACGTTACAGACGTTTTGGCATTTAAAGAATGTCATTAAAGTTGTGGTCTTGCATAAAGGCGCAGAGCTGCTTTGAGAAGGCTTTGACAAAGGTGCAATAGAGGCGGCCTGCGCTTAACTACCGCAAAATTTACTTGCTAAATAATCTATGTAGACTGTTGATGATAAAAAGTATAATATGATTTTTTCTCCTTATTAAATACTTCTGAAATTGTTAAAATAATAGATAATATAATTTTGACGTTTTTTTTTGTTGAAGAGCATGTTATCGGCAAAGTCTTTACATTATTAATTTGAATAATCTTGAGTATATTCTTGTGCAAGAGCAAAGGATATTATTTTTGTACAATTTATTATTTATTTATTATTGAGAAAAAATTAATAGTTAATTGACTTACTTCTGATTTTTTTCTTATTGTATGAGAGATGCATAGTACTATTTAATTTATTTACCTGTTTTTGTTTCAGATTGTGCAGTACATTTACGTGCAATGCGTACGGGTCGCGTCCACTCAGGGTACTTACCTAGGACACGTGGCTGCCGACTGCTTTTCCCTGTACCTTCACCGAAAACTGCTTATCTTGTTGATCTCCACAAGTTAAACGTGCCCTGTTCTAGTGGGTTCGTCAAATACGCTTTTAACTCACCAATTCTTTGTGGTAAGCTGGAGCAAATACCAGCAACAAACAGAAGACATTTGTATCTGTCCTCGTCAAACAGGCCAGAACTTGAAATACACGGTCGACCCACGTTCGCCGCGACATACCGTCTAGTAGACCATTGTCATGATGTTCTTCTGACGGAAAGAAACGGCTCGTTCGAAGTCGGACCAACGACAAAATTATTCTGTTCATACAAAATTCACTTGCCATATGGCAATAGAGTCGCTTTAAGGCTACAAATGGGGACTGGACCAATCGGAAGAAAAGACTCTGAAAATTCTAATATTATACGAGAAGAGGTTCATACATTTTGTAAAGGTATGGAACTAAATTTAATAGATGGAGAATCAAGGTGGAAGCATTGCTCACAGCCTGGAGATCCTCTACGAAGTGTTCAAATTATTTCGGAAAGAAATTCCGTAAGACTAAACATAAGTATACTTGCAAAGAAGAACTCATCTGCCATGTGGCTAAAAGTGTGGTGGATGGATAAACCTATTGAGGAAGTTATTGGACATTGTGAGTATGGATGGGTTGTATCAGAAGATTTTTGTATAACAGCTATGAGAGACGCCAAAAAAGCGTGGAGACCAGCGGAACTGGAATGCACGAGAATAGGCGGTCACCTTGCTAGCGTGTTAAATGAAAGACAGCAACAAATCATGGACCAACTATTAATTCATGCGTAAGCTATAGTTATTTATATGTATTGAAATACATATTATAAGTATAAATGAGAAGTTTTCGATTAAAATAAGTTAACTTTTGTCGAAATTTATTTTAAAATACAAGATATTGATTGTTTGTCAATTGTTGCGCGCAAATAAACTGAAACATTCACATCACCAAATATCAAACTTTTGTTCTAAGTTAAACAATATTTTGACATAAGTTCGGAATATTGGAATATCAATACAATTCGTGTTGATATTTCAGACTGTTCATGTGGCATGTCAAAATAAAAATTCAATATTATTGTATTTATATATTAACTTAATTGATTTTGGTGATGAATTAATGAATATTTATTGGACTTCCAAACCAGAATTTATAGATTCAATTTCTGCTCAATACAAACAAACATCAATCCCTTAGTATCAGAAAAAAATAATATTCCACATTACTTACAGACCTGGAGCCGGAATCGATGATGTATACTGGATAGGAGCAACAGACGCTGTCCACGAAGGCGAGTTCCGCTGGTCAGATGGACTGCCATTTTCATATGCACGTGAGTATATCTAAACTTCATTACTCAACCTATTACTGTATTCTTTTACAGCTTCTCTTTATATTCCGCATATTGAAGTATAAGCAGAAGGAGAGTTCCTTCTGGTTACAGTGGCTGTAAAATTACAGAATATTTGATCGCATATTTTTTCTTACCTTGATTAGGACGACAAATTTTTTTTTCATTTAATAAATATAATAAATAAAATAAGCTTCACATTGTATTATTAAGGTCAGAGTAAGAACTAAGAGCCTATAAGGAAGTAAGAAGCCCCAAGACGCCGGCCGGTCTAGACAAGGCATTTATATATGTTTGTATGTTCAATTTGTTTAATTGCGTTGTATTTGTAGTAATAAACCGTATTTTAGTTTGTAGTTACAATGATGCTGCGGCACGTCTCACTATAAGCTCGGCGTTGTGGGATCGATTTCCACTCTGATGTAGAAATTCTTTCTGTTTTCTAAGTGTGTTTTTGTAACTTCATATTGTCGCAGGGTAATGGGAACCTAGGAAACTAGTGTTAGGACTCTCGGTTGCCATTACTTCCGTTCCCAGAAACAAAAAAAATATTAAATATTTTATTTCCTGGAGTGTAAATCGAACTCACAATTTGTCACGTTGACTGTCAAGTCACACGCTTGTGCATTTCGGGCCAGAGATTTCTAAGATTAGCGCGTTCAACCATACATACTATTCAATTTTTGAATATTTAAGAGTGTTTAAATACGATTTATACTTGAGACATAGTTTCTCCTTAAAATATTCTCAAGTGTTGAAATTTGTAATAAGTAATTAGTTATGTACACACAATTTCATAATATTCAATATTTATACTGTGATTGTCATCATGGTTATTAATATTCGTAACAATAAAACCGCCTGTGTACCGCATTTAAAAAGGGAGGCAGTGTTAAGATATTCCGTTCCCAGTAAGACACTTCTATTTCCCACTTTCCGCCAAATTCCTGATGCATGGTATACTGAACAAAAGAACGCCACGCTTCGCCTCCTTACGAGAGCGATGAAATGAAAATATTAAATATTTCATTCGCCCGAGTAGGAATCAAACCCACAACCGTGTGCTTATGTATCACAACAGCCTCAGGTATCCGCTTAATTATTTTACTTTGGTTAGGTTTTGTTTATGCCTACCTACTAGCATACCTAAATAATTCAGTAAATGGACGGTGTATTGACACAGGTGGCAGCTGAGATTGATACGGTAATCTTAATCTTACTTTGGCAAGATGTAAACAATTTACTTAGGCCGACTACTTTACACTTATAGAATGTATCTATAAGTCTTCTTCGTCCTAGTCACTTACTTAGTTTTTTGTAAAGATTTGCCTTTTTGGTGCCAGGTTGAACACCTGGTGTCAGCACTTTTTATGATTATTCTTTGATTTCTCTAACCTCATGTTTATATTGGAATTTCTTTTAATTTTTGAATTAAAAGAAAGCCTAAAACACTGTGATCAAAATTAATTTTAATGAAGAAACAAAAGGGAAAGAATATGCAAATGCATAATAAGTGAATCAAAACTATTAGCATACCTTACGTTTGTTATTTTAAATGCATAACATTTGCTATGCAAATTGCTGAGATCTGGTATATTGAAACGTTGTTTACATATCTCTATATATAATATGCATTCATATATGCAGTCAGTGTTCAATATACATGTTCATTGTGTATGTATATGTGTGTGTATGTACTACACACACACTCGCAAACACAAAGGTTTAAACAATTTGTGAGTGTGTGTATCAAAAAGAACCAATGCGAGTGTCTCCATAACCAATTAAGGAGGTCATACGATATCGTCTGAACGTAAATGCGATGGTCTTGGGTTCGAAACTCATCAAGGGAATTAAAACATTTTTATGTCCCTATACTGGGAAGAAAAAGTGGAAAACGGAGTATCTTGGCACAAGGTTTTCTTACCCTGCTCTGCAATATGCAGTATACAGCGTGAAACTGAAAAAATAAATAGCTTTTGAAAAAAGTAATATTTCTTGTTCTTTAACCTAACCATAAATAATAATATAATTGTTATAACAGTAAGCTTAAACGTACTATAACATATAGCGGTCATTATGTAGGTTGGAGGCCACGACGCTTCGCGAGCTCAAGACATTCCTTATAAAAGGAATTCAGGATTGTCTAGCGTTAAGTTTATTGATTAGTCTATTTTATTTTTCCACACATCTTTTACATCTTAGGACATCGTGGCGAAAGGATACCGTTTCACTGTTGTAGGTTCGATTCCCACTCGAAGGAATGTATTACTTTCATTTCTTCAATCTGGTAAGACAAACGCGGTATTGAGAGCAGCCACTCAACATCTTAAAGTGCATGGAAGAAAAGACAACACTAGTTTTCTTCTTCCTTCTTTATACGAGATAAAATGTGCAGCTAAAAAACCGGCCAAGCGCGAGTCGGGATAGAATGGCAGTGGAAAGATGGGCAATCGCCCACCGAGAGATCCGTAAAAAATTGGAGGTCTCAAGCTTTTTCTGAAATTCAAGCTTAGTTTCGCCAGAGCCCTCTCATCCGATGCCTTCCTTCCAGGAATCCTAAAAAGGTGGTTTTATTTTACTTTTATACTCATCACATTTTTTGCTAAAGTAAAAAACGAAACATTAATTAAAAATCGAATGACAATATACTTTATTACGAGATACCAACCCTATTCTAAAACTGTATGCGGTCGTAATCTCGCTAAGAGCATTTCTTCTCTAATTTCCTGCTGCATCAGAATCTTGAAGTTAATATTAAATTGTTGTTATAGTATGTAATAGATTAATGAAATCGATATCGTCAACAATATCATAAAAAAAATATTAATGATATACTATTAAATAAATAGTCTACCCAGTACTATGATGTATGATTTGTAACTGGATATTATTTAAGCTTGAAGCCATTTTATTCTCAGAGCAAGACAGCTAACTACTTATTTAAAATGAGCTTTGCTCTCCGGACAACGCTCTTTGAACTTAAATGCCAAATGGTTACTGTAACTTTCTTGAGCAATCATAATATGAAATCTTATTATATATTTTTACATGATTTTTAATATTATAATTACAACTTAGAAAAATATATTAGAGAGCAGTCGTAGCGCAGTGGCACAAGTGTGTGACTGTATACGCGATTGAGATGGTAGCTCCTGTAAATAATAATTTTATTCTGTGTTTAAGCATTTGTTGTTATAGCGGCAACAGAAATACATTATCTGTGAAAATTTCGACTGTGTAACTACGAGTATTAAGATTCATGAGATACAGATTGGTGATAACCGTTTTGCCGATGTTATCCTTTTTTGATTGGTGTGGAACCCCAAAAATTTTACAGAAAGTGGGGAATGGGGTGTTCTATCACTAGGTCCTCTCTACCTACCCTGTTCTGCGGGAAAACGCGTGAAGCTGTTATTGCTTTTAATTTACACTTTAATACTATAAACTTGTAACACTTACGTATACTCGTAACTCCCATCAACATAACATCTACACACAAAGTCCCTTGATGAACTTCTACACTTTGTTGATTTGACTTAGACGAATTCAATTTACTTAACTTACTAAAGACTTGCTCAATAATAAGTAGGAGTTACAAAATGAGTCAAGAGGAGTATATTTTTTTCTTCACGTACATAGTATAAATAAATGGTCGCAAATAAAAGTTTGAAAAAATATCATTATTCTAATATTTTTTAAGATAAACTAAGATTTTAATATTAAAAAACCCACTAAAGAAATTAACTCGCTATTATTCGAGCACTTAGTTGGTTTTCTGTTTTACAATAAACCTCGTTTGCGTTCACTAGTAAGCTAAGATTTGTATTATTTATGTAAATAATATCTCTAGTTATCTGACTGTAAATTTGACGTTTGCAGCGTTAAATTTCGCCACTACACGTTTAAAGATTTAATATTTAATTTAATTGTCATTTTTTCAGTTCTGGGTTTTTTCCTATATTGAATAGATTAGGCGGTTGTGAAGCTAATTTTAAATCTCTCCGTTCTCCAATTCTCCATATATTGCCAAGTGAGCGCAACTTAATTATTAAAGAAAAAGCGCGGCAACGTGAGAAAATAAAAATAATTCTATCCTCCAAGTGAAGACCGGACTCACAAACATCACGTGTATATACGCTGCGCCATAACGGCTTCATATTCAATACTTATTACATTTAACATGCAAATTCGTTGTAATTTCAATATTCTATAGCAAGCCAATTTAATAATAAAAAATGTTCTTCTAAAGTAAATTTTCGACATAACCCAAATGCCTGCTTGCGGTCAAAAGCTCACCGACGCGTACCTTTTACTAATTTCCCGGCCGCATGTCGCTAACTTGACTTGTTCGAGTTGAGGTTTGAGTACTCGAAAATTGATATATTAATTCTTTCATTGTTCTTTATAACTTTCTGAATAACTTTTGACGAGTTCCAACATTCAATATAAAATATTCTGAGTATTGGATTGAAAGTGGAAATTGGAGTATCTACTCTAGATTCTCTTTGACTACTCTAATAAGAAAAAAATATTATATTAAATATGTCTAAAATTGGAAGTGAATATTTCCAAGTAAATTTTAGTAAAGTTCAACCAAAACAGTCCATTATTAAAATTTACCCGTCAGCTTTCACACGATGTAACGCTACAGCGGCCAAAAACTTGTTGAATGTACTGAGACCCAAATTCCATTCCGTCCCTTTGTTTTGCTTTAGTTAAGCCTACAGTTTATTTTGGTCGTCTCGTGTTGGTTCTATCAAGTTGTTAGAGTTAGTGACGTGGAATACTTAATCCTGTATTTTCTTCTTTTATGTAAAATATCGAGATCGTCGTACTGCGTAGCGTCGTAGCGTGGGTCTACGCTACAAAGTTGTGACTGTACAAAGGTGCTCCGCCATTTATAATTTGTGTCGTGTTCTGGCACTGATACTCTTTTAAATAGAAGAAATGAGAATATCCAATATTTAATTTCCTCGAGTGGGAATCGAACCGACAACTTGTCGCATTTACAGTCATACGCTTGTGCAGTGTACCTCTGACCCAGTACTGACCTATGCCTTTAGGAGACTACAAGTCTCCTAAAGGCATAGGTCTAGTAGATAAACGTAGATAAAACGTAGATAAAAAAAATAAAAGTAGATAAAATATTAGAAATAATTTCTATTATCTTCCAAATAAGCTAATTATATTCTACAGACACATTTCCAACTGAGAGAGAGAAGGTGTCAAAAAAATAATATACTATTATAAAATAACATTTCAAACGAAAGATAATCGTTCTAGAATAATCCAATGTTTATTAAGCGGCATATTGTGTTGTAAAGAGAGGCATCTAATTACTTATTTCATTTTGCAAAGCTCTCCCTCGCATTAATCAATGTCCGACGCCTTCTGCTCGGAGATATTGGATTAAAATATTAGGTATATATATTATTATTATTTAAGATAAAATTTTTGTACTTAAAATATTATAGAGGACGTTGTGCCGCAGTGGCACAAGGGTTTCGCGCGTAAACGCGACGATTGTGGGTTCGATTCTCACTCGAAGAAGTGAAATATTTATTTACGTTTATATTTCCATTTTTCTACGCTCTGGTGACGAGGCAAAGTGCGGCATTGAGTTCTGCTACTCAACACGCAATGCCTCCAGAATTCGGCAGAAACTGGGGAACGGAGTGTCTTAACACCAAGGTTCCCTCTGCCTACCCTGCTGTGTGCGGGATGCAGCGTGAAGCTGAAAAAAATAAAAAAAGACCGTGGGGGGGAATAGAATCGTGTTTCATTTTGAACGCGATGATAGTAGATTCAATGTCACTAGAGCTATTCGATTTTTCCCGCATGGCAGGCTAGAAAGAGGACACCCTTTGTTGAGACAGCCCCTTCCACTTTTTACACCCGATTTGTAAGATATTGTGTGTGTTTGGTTCTACGCCACGCCTTGTCGCAACAACTTCAGCGTCTTATTTTTATTTCTAGATTGGTTCCCCGGATGGAGGAAGCACGCTGGGCAGCCGAATGACGACGGCACGTCAGGACAAGATTGTGTTGAAGCACGCCGAGAGCTTCCACCTAGACCTGCTCATCCAACATTCATGTGGAACGACAGGAGCTGTCGAGAACACAACTACTTTGTTTGTGAACGACCTGGCATTGAGGGTAAGTTGCTTCTACTCGTATATGTATGAAACTTTCATATGATTGAAAAAATATTTTTGGTGTGTTGAAAAAATATTTTTTATTAGTAAAGTCATAATGTTAGCGTATTTAGTTTCTTGCATTTGTATGCAAAGGTAATTAATTAGATACATAGTTGTGACTAAAATAGCTTATTAAGTGTAATGTATTATTTATTAATTTGACCATTATTTATAATAAGAAAGTTTAAATGATCGTTTTTAGAACATTTTTAATAGTTAATTTTATATTGCCAACAATTAAAAATGTATTATAAGTGTTGGCAATAAAAGATACGAGTATGAGTCAGTTATGAAATAACATTAAAAAGCTCTCCCTGGCATAAAACAAATATTATTTCATTGAATTGAAAAAGTTATAACGAAGTAATTTTGCAACTTAGATTTGTAAAATATATTTTAATAGCATAATGAAATATACGCTTACAGTAAAACATTTTGTTAAATTTATACAGGACTAGTCGTCGCCCAAAACTTTTGTCTTTCTGACAAAATCTGTATTTTAACACGTAAATGTAAAATTATACAGGTCTACAACTTTGCTCCCGTCGTTTTCCAAAAAATGGCGCTAGTAGCCAGTAATAGTTCAAATAAATAAATCACAGTTGTTTTCCATCAGTTTTGACATCTATAAATATAATCTTACATCGATATTAGTTACTTTTTGTTTGTGTCATATAGTTATACTTAATTAAATATGTCAACTTATAAACCGAATTCACGTCATTTGCGGGAGATTTTACGTTTTCATTTCAACATGAAAAAATCGGCGGCTGAGGCTCATCGGGTTATTTGAAGTACTTATGGTGATGATACTATTAGTGAAAGAACGTGTCGCGAGTGGTTCCAGCGCTTTAAAAGCGGTAATTTTGTTGTTGAAGATCGGCATAGCGGTGGCAGAGAAAAAACTTTTGAAGATGATGAACTGGAGGCTTTACTTAATGAAGACTCGTGCCAAACTCAAGAACAGCTCGCAAAATCATTGGGAGTAAAAAAGCGGCCGTAATACGCTGATAGACACGAAAAAGTAATTTTGCAACACGACAATGCTCGACCTCACGTGGCGAAAGTAGTCAAGACGTACCTCGAAACATTGAAATGGGAAATTCTACCTCACCCGCCATACTCTCCAGATGTTGCTCCATCTGATTACCATTTATTTAGGTCGATGGCACACGGCCTGGCGGGCCAGTGCTTCGATTCTTTTGAAAAAGTGAAAAAATGAATCGATTCTTGGATCTTATCAAAGGATGAAGATTTTTTCCGACGCGGGATTCGTTTGTTGCCTGAAAGATGGGCCAAAGTAGTGGAAAGTGACGGACAATACTTTGAAACATAAATAAGATACCATTTTTTTTTATATAATTTTTAAAATTAAAAAAAAAACGACGGTTGAAAAGTTGTAGACCTAATACCTTCACACATGTTAAGTTTTGCCTTCCAGTATTATTGTGTGTTGTCTGTCATGACTGACGTAACGGACGAGTTTTATAATTTTAGATATTACAAAATGAATGTAAGCTAAAACCTTTAAACACTCAAGTTAATCTGCTAGACCTAAAAACCAATTTCAATAAAAATGTAAAATATATGTACAAATTCTAAAACCAACCTGAACTAGGATTATAGTTTGTTTGAAACTGGATTTAAAAAGTTTAGAACGGTTTACGACAGGTGCCACGGCCCGTTTTATTTTAGTTAGCTATAGGTGAAACTGCTTTAGGTGGCTATATTTTCTATAGGTATGTACTGACGTACCTATAGAAAATCAATTGCAAATACTGATTCGCCAACCAATATTTTTCCTAATATCAATATTTTTCCTTGTTTTTAGTTTATTATTTTATTTTTCTCACGCTGATTAATATTGGCAGAGGATATAGTGTTAAGACACTCTGTTCCCCATTTTCCGCTGATTTCTGGAGGCATTGCCTGTTAACCAGAGCCAAGAAATGAACCACAACTTATGGTGGCGTATACAGTCACACTTTGTGCCTCTGCGCTACGATTGAGAGCATCGTAGCGTTATATGACAACGTTTGATTGTAAATGTCATCATACTGAACAAACTCCGATAAGCAGAGCAGAGTGGAAAAATTAAAATGATCGATTCCATAACACGCAGTGTCTCGTTTCTCCACTTGAAGGACACAAGAGGACGTTGAAAATAGATATTGTGTAGGCTGGTGTTTTTTTAGATCTATTGTATGTTCTGTTCTTTATCTTTAATAAATTAATTTAACTTAAATTAAATAGTTTCGCCAAGATTCTTGCGCCTTTCAGTTTTTCTCAGTTAAGGCATTTAAGTTTACCCGATGGGTGGTCACATCAATCACCTTTAAAACTAAAGCTTATAATTTCTTATTTATTACACATTTTTATTATTTTTTATCACCCTTATAACATGATACTGTAATAATATGTAACATATAAGCATATTAAAAGTCAATTCGCTTTGCATCAAGCTACAGTTATATACTTTAAGACTAAGTGCTTATAGAAAATATCACGCTAATCTAAATCCTACAGAAGCAATATAAAGTGAGTATTCGCCAAACATGTTAAGTGGATTGTCGTAAAACGGTTTGGAACTCTCGGAGTTAGCGTTTATTGCTCGATCGACCGCAAGCGCACTGTTTACAAGGTACGATGGAACACCATTAAACTGACGGACAGTCTGACAGTAAACATTCACATAAGGAAGATAACCGTTACGCTATCCTCAGATTTGTTTGTATCAATGTTTCTTTTTAACTGAATTTAAGGAGTTTAAGGAGTTTGTCAGCTTGATATCTTTGTATGTGATCAATTTAGGCCTCAAATGAGGTATTGTTCTCATCTCTGGACAGATTTACTCCAGTTTTGGCAAGAACTCATTCGCCATAACGCAGCCACTGCGCCACGACAGTCCTCGAATGTGCTCGATTTTATGTATATGCTTTAAAAATCAGCTTCACTCTGTATCCCGCTCACTCCATTTTCTGTCGAATTTTTGCCTCGACACCAGAGCGAAGAAATGGAAATATAAATTTAAATAAATATTCCTTCCTAGAGTGGTGGTTCAACCCACAACCAGTTTCATTTACAGTCACAACTTGTGCCCCGGTGCCACGACTGGACTCACCTATTATCTTCATCCATACTGTTACGCTTTCCCCTGATTTTCTGCCATCTGCCTCATTTCAAATTATGTCTTAACAAGGGTATGTTGACACGTTTCAAGCGACATCCTCAAATGAGGTCTGAAGAGTGCACTTATTATCACCATTGTCAAAGGACTGGCCACTCAATTTGACACGTTCAAAGTACGTGAGCAGCTTACCACAGAACTGTTCATTGTATTCTCTACTTTATTCTCTCGTCTTAAGAACTATAATTGTATCGTTAAAATGTGAGATAACAATGTAAGCTGTAAATGTAATAAAAACTTTATCCAGTTAAGATAAGGGTCAAAATTGAGTGTACTGAAATTCTTGACCCTTGCTTCTTAAGTTGTTCCGCGTTTAACATACATTAGATGACAAGTATCGTGTTATCGAGAATTGGTTAACTAAAAGCTCATAGTTGACTTTATTAAGATACATTATATGAAAGAAGACGTAACATTGAGAAGTTTTTTTTTTAAGATAATAGATCTAAGCATATGGTTTGAATATTCAATTTGATATCTCAAAGCATTCCAGAAATAAAGGCACTTGACAGACCGACAAACAACAAAGTTTTCTTATAAGGGTTCTTTTTTGCTTAAACGGTACAGAATTCTAAAAATGTACGGGTCATTAACCGCATTCTCTAGCTAATATGACACATAACATACACATATTTATAGTGAGGAAATAAAAAAAAATCATTCCTCCGATTGGAAATCGAACCCACGATATAATGAGATCGCATTATATTATTATATTTAGTTATATTAAGGCAAAATATACTGCTCTTAAATAAAATTTCACTTACTTCAATTTATTGTCATTTACTAATGGTGCGATACGTGTACTAACTGCTATTTTATAGGCTATCAATGTAATGGATACATTGCAAGCAATAAGTATTTACTCGTATATATTTACCAGTTGAAATAGCAATATGTTAATTGCTCGTAGTATTATAAGTTTCTTTTAAGAGACCATCTCGTCATCATGCTGAGGCCAGTCGTGGCGCAGGGACACAATCGTGTATGGAAGCGTGAATGAAATATTTGATATTTTCATTTCCTCGCCGTGAACGGAGCGAACGAAAGTGTCTTAATGGGAACGGAGTGTCGTGACACTAAGTTTCCAGGTTCCCTCTGCCTTTCCAATTATGTGCAGGATATAACGCGAAGCTAAAAAAGTCTCTTTCACAGAAGAATTATTATTAAAAGAGTAAACGTAAGTTGTAGGTAGGAACAACAGAAAAGAAGGACGATCGTGCTGGTTACAGCTTATAGCTGTATGTATAGATGTAAGTCATTTTAAAAAAGTCGACTAAAGAGTTGCTTTCTCTATATTAAATATAATATTATTTTCTTCTAGAAATTGTAACTTCGAAGCTTTTATAAACTTAGCTTTCACACTAAATACATACGTGTAATTGTCGCCTAAAGAGTTAACCTAACTGTGTTAAGTAAATGCGGCTCATATGACCAAAACTTGCCTCATTAAATGCCTTATGGTATACTTTTACCATCCTTTTATTTATATAGTTTATTACTGTTTGTAATTACTACTTTAGTATAATATTTTTTATTAATATATCTACGTACAGCGTGAAGCTATCACGCTATATCACTCTGTATAAAATTATCCCACTGTATCACGGTGACATTTATATACTTAATTAAATAATTTTATATACGTATATACAAATGTATATAAATACAAAAAAGCATATTTTTTTCGTTTTCCACCATTTCAAGGCGTGTTTTCTCGAGTTACACATAAACAGTGTTCAATGTATCGGGTGCAGAGGTAAACAGGTGAAATGAACAAATTTTTCTGTTGACTAATTTAGTAAATAAAGGTTTTATGGATCCATGAATGGATTCTTATTTTTCATATGAATATTCACGTAGAATAATATATTTACGTGAATATTTAAATGTGAATTTTTGCTCCTTTGAGCAGATATATTGTTTTTTTTTTATTCTGGTTCATTCTATTTTTTTTAGGATTTCTGTTATATTAGACTAAGAAAAAACAATTTATTTTTAATTTATTTAGTTATAAACACGCTTTCAGAATGAAATGCTCGCTCCAGTGTGTTTCAAAGTATAATTGTCAGAAATGATGATGATTTAAAAAAATTCCCGCTGAGTTTCTTACGCCGGTTTTTCTCAGATCTGAGACAGTACTTTTAGAGAACTGGTGGTAGATTATTTGACGTTCAAAAATTAAACATGTCAGTTAAATGTACTACTTATTTTGAATAAAATTATTTGACTTTTCGCTACTCAAAAAGGAACGTCTCGAATAATTAATCGCTCGGAACGTAGTGTCTTTTAACTTTGTTTACAGACACATACAACACACCCTCCTAACCTGCCATACACGGGTTACAACGTGAAGCTTAATTAATAATCGTGAACTTTATTATTTAAGCTAAGATAAATTTAGTTTTTGAAATAGTGAAACCGATGTGGGTTTTTGAAGGCCTTCCCAAACGCTTGTTTCCAGTACGGTAGGGGGATGGGTGGCTCAAAATATAACGGCCGCTAGGTGTATTCGTTAGGGTGACTATGATTCAACAAATGTTGATTGCAAGAGAATTAATGGAAAACGCTGCACGTGTATATCATGAATTTTAACGGCTACTGTACTATAATATTTGATTGATTTGATTTTATGTATGATATGCCGTGTCATATAGAACTAAATATATAGACTAGAACTATACGTTATATAGGATAATAAACTATATAATTGATGTTTCTGCATTTATGTATAGATCAAAAGACGTATAAATATTAAAGTTCACTTCGGTTCTATAACTTCGATTAAACTATTGCAATAGTAATTATAACAACAATTGCCAATTGACGGTATCTGACATAAACGTAACGAACGAAATAAAATATTTTCAAAATAGACAAATATATACCTCTACTTGGCAAAAAAATGGTTTCAACCGTACAATATTTAGTTCATTCCATTATAATTATTAATTAAAAAATTTTCCTTGAAGAAGAGTCGTATAGAAAATTCCAAAGTTCTTTAAGTGTAAGTCTTTAAGTAAGAGAGAAGAATTGGAAATATGCATTGAATTTAATATTTCATCTCCTTGAGTGGGGATCGAACCCACAATCAGTCGGTTTTACAAACACACTTTGTACCGTTGCGCTACGACGGCCTGCATAAATAACGTTAAATCCGTTAAAATAAAATATAATACAGAGCAATATTGATGTACCCACATAAATTTTCCATTCACCAGGGACTTAACATTATTGTATCGTATAACTTGGTCGCTTGCCAAAAGCTCGTTAAGAGTGAAATTGGACTAGAAAACACTACTACGAGGGTATTTGATCTACCGAGGCTGAGAATGTACCGCGACCAAAATTTCACGCCCCGCGGCGTTTACACAGAAGATAATTATTTTAAATATACTAAGTGTATTATTTATTTGATATGTCTGTAAATGCGACAGTTCGTGGGTTCGATTCCCAGTCAAGGACATAAAATATTTTATATTTTCATTTCTTCGCTGTGGTGTCGAGGCAAAACTCGGTATTCAAATTTTTTAGATGTCTAGTAAAGATAAGATGTTACTAAATTTATTGAGTACATATTATTACTTATAAGAAACAATCCCCAAAATTATAAAGAGAGATTTTCATTCTCTTAGTTTTTTTAATATATTAGAATGCCTCATACGTAACGGATCTGAAGAGATCTATCGTCCATGACCAACCAACAGACGATTGATTTAAAATTCCACATAAATACATAAGAAAAAAAAATAATGAAAGATTATAGACTCATTAAAATACGTTATTTTTATAGCAGAATGCGTTGATGGTGTCTTGTTTCGAATTATTTCATAATTGATCTGCCTATTGCTCTCGTCTGGGTACACACCTTTTTTTCTTTATTTTCTATCTGAACTTAATCCAATAGGATATGAATTTTCTTTTCCATAAATGGCAAAAATACCTACATTTTACGAAATTATTTCACTAACAAAAGCTAATTTGAGTACAAAAGTTTAGCAAATCAAGAGTTATTCTGAGAAATTTTGTTCAGCGAACCGCAGTTATCTAACTGCAATGCACCACACTCGTTTACTATTTGCCATGACTCGCCAAGTTTTAGTGTGAATTTTATGTTGCATGACCTTTCAGAAAATCTAGGTTGTTAGCCCCCTCTAAGTTCGTTGGCCGATTTTTAGTAGGTAGATATTATAAGACAAAGAAAATTTTGTTATAATCTAAAACCAGAGGCAAGTTGTGGGGACGAGAGACGGAAAATACTGGGTTCCCAGGCTACTTCTGGGTACCGTGCTATTTGTAGGATCTTTACGCTGTCACTTTTGTCTGTTCTTATATGGCTTATGTTGATTGGTGATCTTTGCGTTAATTATAATAATTATATTTGTAATAACTTTTGGTTATTCAAATAAAATTATAACGTACACAATTGCATGGTCACCTCACGAGACTGACCCAATTATGGTGCATAAAGGAACGGACTTTATGGACCATACCGATTATTGTCATGCTGCATATTGCTACACAAGCTCTAGTCAGCTTCATGCTTACTTATATATGTATGTATGATATTTTAATCGATATAAAGCTAATATTATGAAATTTTGCTGATCATTTATCTTTGTTTCATGCTTTTTCTGCACAAACCCGTGTATGCACAAGGGAGCTTAGGAACATAGTGTTAACACACTCTGGTCCCATTAAGACACTTCCCCACTTTTCGCTAAATTCTGAGGCATTGCATATTGAGTGGCGGTACTCAACGCTGCGATTTTGCCTTATTACCAAAGCAAAGAAATAATAATTTTAATATGTCACTCCTTCGAGTGGGAATTGAATCCACAAGCGTTGCTTCATACACTTGTGTACTAGACGTAGTTCCGTTATGCCAAAACTTCTAAGATTATCCAAAGAGATCTTTCCCTCCAAATTAAAAATATATAAATAAAAAATTTACGACTAGCGGAGACGAATTATATGCACACTCTTCCGAGTCAGGAATAAACCAATTCCTAGGTAAATTTAACTATTAATAACATTAAAATCTCAAATCAGAATGATTTGCTTAAGGATTCTAATAAGTGTAAAAAATTGTGAATTTTTTTAGTTTATACTAATCTAACTGATGCTTGAAAGCATCAAAAACCTGTTATCAATAAAGCTCAAATTTCTTTTTGGCTACCTTAAAAAGCTTCAATATCTATCTATCTATCCTAACCTCGTGGTTACCGTAGTGACCTAGTTAAGGGCACAAAACGGAACACACTCAACACAGTACCTGCTACGCTCGCTAAACCGCTGACTGAAAACTTCTATTGATATAAATGGTGTACACTACACTCAAATGTTGCTAACTTTATATTATAATTAATGGAGATAATGAAAATAAAACTAGGACGGTTTCCAAAAGGTGCGGCTTCAAATCCCGTTTCGTTGAAATTCGTATACGTTTTTAAATAAGTAGATATTTTGCTTTCTTAACTGTGGTATAGCAACTTAAAAATAGGAACAACACAAAATTGAATAAAAAAGTATTTTCAATTCAGCTACCTTTAGATAATTTTGTCCTCTCCCATAAAAAAAAACGTTTAAATTTATAAAAATTTCGCTGCTAACAACATATTATACATAAATTGTAACAAATATATAAGAAAATTAAAATATGTAATTAGATGAATATAATAATTTATATTCATCTCAATTTTATTCCCTTTTTATTTATGGATCTTTTTATAAAAAATAAATTAAATAAAACATTTTTGCACTGTATTCTCAGTAACTAACCTATAGTGTTAAGACATATCATTTCCCACTTTCCGCCGAATTTTTTCCAAGCACTCAACGCCGTTGACTTACTGTCAGAGCCAAGAAATGAAAATATTAATAGATTAAGCTAATTCCTTCGAGGGATCGAACCCATAAACGTCGGGTTACCCCCTTTCCCCTGTGCCACGACGGCCTTTAATAAAGTCTACATTAAAAGCATTCCAATAAGAATCTTATCAAAATATTTCTAACAACGACAACTTTTAAGTAATTTATCGTTATTGTTCGAACGAAAGGAATATAATTAATGGAGGGAGCTCTCTAATGGCCATGAAACAATACTATAAATTGCATCAAAAACTTCACAGCTTTGTGCTTTCGCGTGGCACTAAAATAATTTCTTCCAGGCGGTTCACTGGGGCGAATGATAGATTTTTTTTGTTAATTTCATGTACAATTTCGTTTTTAAGTTTGAAATTTTCAATTTTCCTTGTTATTTTGCAATAAATTCAAATATTATTCACACCATCTGGATATTCCTCTACTGTGCCATGTCTTAGGAACTTCCTTCCACGCGATGCGCAATTATGGAATGACCTGCGGCAGTGTTTCCAGGTCGATACGACATGGGTACTTTCAAAAAGCGCTTCTATCTCCATCTTAAAGGCTGGCAACACACTTAAAGCTTCTCTAGTGTAGCATGAGGTTGTGGGCGGCGATGATCACATACCATCCACGTGACCCGTTCACTCATTTGCTTTTCATAAAAAAAATACTACTTGCAGCAGCTAATATCCTACCTAACGATTTTAAGAGAAGCTTGTGTTATTTGCAATGTAAGAAAATTGATGAACACTTGTTTAAATTTCAACAATAAAAAAGTAGAAGACTAATTAAAACTACGTGGACGTTTTTTGCAAACACAATTTCAACGTAAAACACCAGCAAAATAATTTTAAGACGTCGCTGGGTTTTTATTTTAATACAACTTTTAACGTCTGCCATTTGACCTTTGCTTTTTATTAAAAACAAACTAATAGCGTGACGTTGCTTTTTATATTTTATATCTGGCGTCGTCATTGTAGAGCAGTTAGTATGTTTATGTATAAATACAATGGTTGTAGGTTTGAATCAAACTGAAAAGACTTTTGTATTTATAAAACTTCGTTAGAGACTTGAACACTGATAGATAATTTCCCGAAATTCCTATGGGAACAAGAGAAAAAAAGGAATTATAGAAATTTTGTTCAATCAAATGAAGTTGCGGGCAACGGCTACTTATTATGAGACAAGCTTGTAATAAATACCAATAGATAGATGAATGTCATAATAATCGTCTAGTTGTTATACAAATAAAACCGACTAAGTGCGAGTCACTTGCCTACCGAGATATCGTATCAATTTCAGAATTATAAGTCAGCGGGAAGCACAATTTATATAGGACACCTATAAAATGTTATGTTTTAGATTGTTTAGTGTATTTATATTTTAATTTCTCTCTTCGTGTCAAATTTCATAACTATAGAAGGTACTGGGAAGGTCCATGGGAAGTATCCTATAAATTTTGAATATCCGGCTAATTTCGTACAAAATTCAGTAAAAACGATGCGTTATAAATCCCAATAGATAGAGAAAACCGGTAAAAATTTAGTAATTTTTATAGCAAAGTTAGCGTATTTGAGATAACGACGTATATCCCACTGCTGTTATTAAATCAAACCATTTGCTAGATCAGGGAAATAAATGTGATGGACAGTTATCAGCGTAAACGACGATAAAGAAGGATGTTTATTAGAAATATGCCGAAACTCGTTAAACTTTATAAGGTAATTGTAATAAAATCGTGAGCGTGAATGTATAAGGGTTACTTCTTAAATATACTTACTGGAAAATTTTATATATTTGCAAATACGTGACAAGTTGAATGAATAACTGAAAAAAATTTTCAGCTCTACTTTTTATCTCTCTGATAAGAAGTATCTTTGAAATTTAATAATTTACGTATTTAATTATGTTGAAAGTCTATCTATTTGTTTGAAATAATGGATATTTTGTATGGGTTGATTGAAAGATGTTCTTTATAAATATATCGCTATGTATCGTTTCCTCTAAAAAAAATTTTTCCCCCATTCACATTAAATACTTTCATATAAGGTTCTGGAGCTACCATCACGATTGGTTTATGAACACGTTTCAGTACACTTTTATGACATATTGCACACTTAACGACTCCTGAAGGAGCGTAATGGTCTCATAAATGTCTATTTTGAATATCACATGATCTATATTTGTCTGGTGAAGAAATTTAATGTGCAATTTTTTATAAGTGAGACTAACCGAGAAGTTAGGCGAACCTGGTGTCACATATTAAGGTAAAATACAAAAAACATCTATTATAAGTATATTAGCATGTTGACTTACTTTTACGTATACTGTAACATACAATAGTTATTAAAAATAAATCTAGTCCCAGTATTGTAGAACACGCACACAAATCATCGTTTTCTTTCACCATCCAGAGCATCATTAGCGTTGACCATTATGTTTATAATATGTCCAAGGGCACAGAAATACCAGCTTATATTTGTTTACTACCCTTCTAGTATAATTATATATCATATGTATTATTATACCTTATTTCAATGTGGGTATGTAGAAAGCCTACATAATACGCCTTGAACAATACAACAAAATAAACACGATTTTTAGGGTTCCGTATTTCAAAGGATAAAAACCCCTTATAGGATCTCTTTCTTGTCGTCGTGGCGTCGTAGCAGTATGCGTAAACGATCCTGCTGCGCCTCAGATTGGTAGAGAGGATAGGATCGATTTCACCGGTGAGTCCCAAAAACATCCGTAAAAGATAAAATTGAAAATAAAATATGAGGAAAAATTATTACCAAAAATTATATTAATAAAACATAATTTCGATCATGCCCACTTATTTAATCATTTAATCCCGTTAAAGCCCTCCTCGCAAACCTAAACAAGCAAAAACCAATTTCCCGTGTAATATATAATATTGACTTGAATAATAAAATACTTATAATATCCGAAACTAAATTGAATTTTGCCTTTTTTTTTTGTAATAACATCATTTATCTTAGCCACATTTTCCGATATTTCTATTGAGGAAGACCCCTGAGTAATGTAATAAATTAATAATTTATATACCACTAACTGTAATCACGATAGTTGTAGGCTTAGTCTAGCTCGACGTGTATAAATTATAAGAAAGACAAAGTGAACAAGTGCTTAAAACAAGGTCTCCTCTACTTATCCTACTGCGCGGATAAAGTGTGAAGCTTTAAAAAATGTATATTATAAAAGCTGATGGTAACAATATAAAATAAGGTAAATAATGGTAATCTCATGATTACTCCTCAGAATCTCCTTTTTCTGGATAAATATTTTTTTCTTTTATGAACTAAAAAAGAAATATTATTTTTGTAATCAAAAAAAAATCGTCTACATAAAATTTTCCATTTTAATAAATACTTTAAACTTATAAATTATACTACAAATACAACAAAAAAATTGTCAATAATATTGATAATTATACTATTGAAGCGCATATAAGAGACCTCTGAGTATTCAAGATTTATAGGCCACGTGCACAAGGCCAGGCTTAGATACTCAAGTATAAGCCTATGCTATCAATCTGAATCTTGTAATAACATAATAGCAATTGCTGTGCTATTTGCATCATGCATGTATTAAAGCAAACTAGTGTTAAGACACTCCGTTACCCATTTGACTGTTGATTAAAGGTCAAGATTACAAAGACTTCATTATACTAAAATAAAAGAAAAATTGAGACTGGTAAAGACGGTAGTTGAGTGTTGAGGTTCATCAAATAAAGCGTGGTGGTGGTTCGCTACTCTGCACGCAATTTCTGGGGAATTGAAAGAAAGTAGGAAACGGAGTGTTATGATACTACAATATTCTTACCTACTGCTATACACTAGATACAGGGTGAACTGAAAAAAAATAGTGTATTTTCCGTAATACGTGACATTTTACATACATATACATATAAAGTGTGCAATAATTGAAGTTTATATTTTAATAATGATTTTGGTATGGAAGCCATCAATATTGTAATTAACACCTCCACGGTCTACGGCTCCTCACGTATCTCGTTACGTGGTGGCGTAACGAGTACTTTATATCAGCTCGGTGAACAATGTACGAGTACATGGTGCTGCGTCTATATTGAAAATGATATATATACTCGTGAAATAAATTGTGATGGCATAGAGGAGAGAACAATTTTAAATTAGGACAAAAGAAAATATTAGATTCAAAATGAAGATTTAAAATTGAAGATCTTCTATTATTGTTAATATTTAGATAGGGGTGTGCGTGATAATTGAAATATATAATATTATATATAAGAATACACTAGAAAATTTTGCAGACTAAAAGAAATTTAAACGCCAGTCGTGGCGCAGGAGAACAAATGTGCGGCTTTAAACACGACAGGTTGTAGATTTGAATATCGTCCGAGGAAATGAAATATTAATATTTAAATTTATATTTTCATTTCCTAGCTCTGATGTCAAGACAAAGTTCGGCGTTGATTAACGCCACTAAACACGCATAAATTATAATGAATTTAAAATAAATCTACAACATGTAACTGACGTAAGTTTCCTTTACAGATCCATACAAAGCATCGAAAGTTCAATGCAACGAGTCAATAGTTTTGTCGCACACCCATCCACACGCGACAATATCGAGTCCGGGCTTTCCCCGGCCGTACCCGGACGACGTGCAGTGCGTCACCGAGGTGCGAGCCCCGCCGGCACATACTATACGGCTGCATTTTGAAGAATTGCTCACAGAACATGAACCACAGTAAGTAATTATTTGATTTAAAAAAAACAATTCGATCTTTAATTGCATTCCTCAAGTTGTAATCCACTTGAAGCAAGTGGAGTGAAGCAACTCTGTCGTCAACTGCAGCTGTACATTACTTAGCCGCCACAATAATGAAGCGGTTTTAAACTTGTGATGAAAATTGGATTCTCAACGATAATAACTTAACTTAACTTCACGCTTTATCCCTAGCGGGGTAGTCAGAGAGAACGGAGCGCCAAACGCTAAGGTTACTTTCACGCTGTATCCCTCATAAAGCAAGCTATACTTAAGGCTCACAGTGCTAAAACACTCTGTTCCCCACGTTTCACCTAATTATAGTTTCTTTCACAATAATACTATAAAATATATCAACATAATAATACCATTATCATTTAAATTACACGAAACTTAATTAAGCCAAACTGTACAGAACAAACTTAATAAACTATTCATGCAGTGGCGCACGTTAGTCGTGTGCACATAGCACGACTATACACACACACATGTGTGTATATGTGCATGTGTGTGTTCGTATGTACGGTTCACAAACAAATTATCTACATGTCAAACTTTGAAGGGACAATGTTGAACACGTGCAACGTACTCAAAGGGAAAACTAGATTTGAATCGTGCAAGCTAAATCTTATATACATATGAAATGAATATGAGAGAGGATTTTGAAATTTTAATTGACAATTGGCTATAGATTGTGGGCTATAATTATTTTGAAGAGTGTTTGGACTATGTGATGGTTGGAAATTCGGTTTGAAGTTTATTTTGTAGCTTCACGCTGTGTCCCGCGTATAGCTGAGTGTTGACACTTATTCTTTATCCAAATAGGCTTTTGCAAGCACTTTTGAATTATCTAATGACCATAAAGCCACCATCGGCTCAAGAGAAGGGCCGGCATAAAAAAGTCAACAGTTGCCCTTTTCAACATAAAACCTACAATTTTATTATTTAATTAACAAGCGACCCGATATATTACTTATACTACTTTTTTTACTTTTACTACTTATTATATTACTTTTTATATTACTTTTTTTTATTTATTTCATTAAAAAAAACTCTACAAACATATGACATAAATATATTAATTACCCTATAAAATTATAATTTTTTCCCATAAAATTATAATAACAATTCTTTTCCCTCGTAAACGAAACAGTTTACAATTTAAATACAGCCATTATATTACAAAGATTTCAAGAAGAAACGACGTTATAAATGACGTTTATTCAAAACAACATTTAGGGGAAGGAAATTCCTTATTATTTATTAATACAGCATTAATTATTATATGATTTTTTTTTCTAAGTGAATTCTTAGTATGGATGAAATATTTTTATATTACCATAACAAAGCACGACGTTCAGTTCGCAGTCACTGAATATTATCTCGAATACGTGCAGGAACTAAAAAGAAATAGAGAAAAACGAATAATTTCAGAAGAATATTTAATGGAGACACTGCATTGTCAGAGTGTCTGGAGTCAACTATTTTAGATACAAATGTTATTTTTCTTAAAATAAAAGTAAGACCTGATTCTGTACTGTAGGGATCTCTATGTTGGACATTATACTTACTTTACTATAGTAAAAGAGTAAAATTATATTTTGTTCAAATATATGACGATCGATTTATCAAATTTCAATATCAATTAACACCAAGAGTTTTTTTGTGATATCTCCAAAAGTAGTAAAATTTGAAAACTCTCAACAATACATAATCTAATCAAAAATTGAAAGAAAATTTCAAAATTATGTTTATACTAGTTTCCCTCTGCCTATCCTCTGATCCGGGAAGAATCATAAAGCTGTTTCTGTTAAGTAAAATTGAAGTAGCAAAAAAAAAAAATTAACATTTTATCCTTAGAGTAAGGCAGGCAAATATTTTTGGGATCCTTGTACATGGGAGAATTCAACATCACCTTTTGCCTTTTTACCAGGGCGAGACAGATTATTCATTTCCCCGTGTAGAAATCGAACCCACAACGGCCTCAAATACTTTTGACCAGGATATTTTCACATACAAAAGCGTTATTAAACATCAGTTTTCATAAAGCTAGCTAACTCTAAATCTTTCATAACATTGTAACGTATAATGCAGCATAACATTATGCTAATCTCATACATGGAGCAAGTGTAGATATATTAAAATGTACAAGGAAATTGCGTGACCATATTGTACTCGTACTCATATGTGTTTTTGTTTGTTTTTATATAATCTGTGGTTTGATTTTATTTGTATTTTCATACGAATACTCTTTTTTTTGACTCCAACGTAAAAAGAAGGGGTGTTATAAGTTTGACGTGTCTGTCTGTCTCTGATACCATAAGTCCTGAATTAATGCACCGATTTGAGTGCGATTTTTTTATACGAAAGTCTTGTTCATCGCGGTGGTGCTTAACTATGTTTTATGAAAATTGGATAAGCAGGTTACAAGAATCAAATTTTTCAATACATTTAGAATATGGTTAGAAAGTAATTAATAAATAAATAAATTATTTCAATGATACTATCATCAAAATAATCTAATAAAAATAAAAAGAATTTTACACTGAAAATAAAGGCGATACTGCATTTGTTCCATCTTCGGCTACTAATGAAGACGTTAAAAGAAACGTGTAAAGAATAGAGTATAGGAATAAAAATATATGTTAATAAATATTTCTTTACATTTGTATGGAAAGGTAAAGAAATATTAATTATCTCTGTCAGTATAAACAAAAATATTGAAATATTTTAAAGCATTTCTCCTAGTGATATTTGAATTCGTAACTTTCTAAGCCTGTGGTTGGCTATTGTGCTACAATTTTAATTCCAGAAATTCTAATAAACGATGGTTGTGGGTTCGATTCTAACTCGGAGGAATGAATTCTTTTATTCAATCTAGTATCAAAACGCGGCATGAAATTTTGCCACTATTTAAAAAATTCGAAAAGTGGGACACGGATTTTAAGACACTCCGTTTCCGTTAAGACACTTCTGTTCCATATTTTACGCCAAATTCTGGAGAGATTGAGTGTTAAGTATTGGATCTCGCACTTTAATAATGCGATAGCAGAGGTAATGAAAATATTAAATATTTATTTCCTCGAGTGAGAATCGAACCTCTGATCCACAAATACAAACTGAGGCTTTGTTTGTATTTAAAATAAATACAAATGTTAACAAACAAAATACAATAGCATATTGAATCCACATCCTGTCAATTACATACGCCATAAACAATCAACGTTGAAAATAGTAATAAACGCTACGATAATAAATGGCTACGATACTCATTGATCGACATCAAACTGGATTTCAAATATTTTCAAGCACGTGCCGACTAATGAAGTAATTCGGATGCACTGGCAATACAAATAACGCGATTACTAGCAATTTTGTACTCTATTCTTCTATAATAGGTGCTATTATGGCTTGTTATATTATAACGTTTCGGAAATCTACATATTAATAAGCATTTGTTAATAGAGCTTTATTTTACAGTGTATGAGCGAGTTTTGATTTTGAAGAGAAAATTTTTTTTTCGTATTTAACAATCAATCAGAGCTTGGAGTGATAAATCTCTGTTTTTCTATTCCGTCTGTCGTGAAGATTTTTTTACTAGGTATGCAATTCTATGCTTTGTTTTGTATAATGAGAACTAGATTTTTTCTAAATTTAAATTATTTTTTTTTATTAAATTTAACATTAGGTTCCAGAGAGAACCTACGCTGCGTAAGCGGAAAGCGTGAAGCGAATATCCTGGAAGGAAGTTTATTCACATATTCTAATTACTTCATCTTTTTCGTATGTAAAAATCTGTTCAGGATATAAATAATAATAGTAAAAATTACGCATTATTTTCCAGATAGCCCTTGCGTGTTAAGTGGCGATGGCGGAACTTAACGCCGAAAATAACGACAATAAAAAAAACATTTTCCTTTTTTAGTCAAATGCCGTTAAATTGCACTATGGCGACTAAAATTGAAGCCAAAATCCGCTGCCTCCCATCATTTGTTAAAGGAATAATTGAAGTACAAATTACGCGATTTGATGGCATTAGACAAATGGATTATAACCGCGGACGTGACTGGCTCACCGCTATACATTAGTGTGACATATTTTATTTACATTGTATTAAAGTTATTATATTGTCGTTTATTGTGGATTTTGAATATTATTGTTTAATTATTAGTAAAAGTCACACATAAATAAACGTTATATTAGGGAAGCTCGCACTCACCATCAGCAAAACTTATGCTGAATTTAATGTACTCTTATAGAGGCCAGTCGTAGTGCAGAGGTACAAGCTGTAACTGTAAGCGCGGAGAACGGAGAGCAGAGAACACACTGTCTTAACACTAGACTTTTTCTGCTTACCCTACTTTATGTAAAGCTTAAACAAACACTAGTGTTAAAATACACCGATCGCGACTTTTCGCCGAATTCTGGAGGCATTGCTTATTAAGCGATGGAAGTCAATGTCGCTATATATGATATAATCTCGAATATATGATATTAAATATTTAATTTCATCAAGTGGAAATCGAACTCACAACCTGTCGCGTTTCACAGTCACCGCTCGTATGCCTGCGCCACGACTGGCTGCATACAAAATAGATACAGTACAAAAGTAAGTAACGCCTTCTAAAAGACATTTTATTTTTACATTCATCCAACGTCAATTCGTCTAGAAATTCGCTTTGTGATGTTAAAAGCTCCTAAGATAAAAACAGTCTCGTTTATCAGCACGTCAAGATGCTTGTCGCGGGATTCTGTTACAAACAAATCGCCCGGGGGTAATAAATAATCCGTAAAACTGAAGAAAACTGATATCAGAATAAAGAGTATAAGTACTTTCATAATTTATATGGATTTTGGAAATATTATAAGTATTCTGTTTTTTTTTGGTGATTTGTGTGCGTGAATTGTGGTCTTGATCCCACTGACTCGAGGAAATAATATTCAATATATATATTATATTAATATAATATATATTAATATTTACATTTCATCACTCTGGTGTCGAGGGCGCGGCGTTGAGTTCCGCCTCTCAACACGCAATGCTTCCAGAGTTCGGTGGAAAGTAGGGAATGGAGTGACTTACCACTAGGTTTCCCCTGTTAATTGCGGTATACGGCGTGAATTTAATTATTAAATCACTTTGAAATATTTCGCACTTATATTATTTCTGTACCCGTCATAAAGTAAATTCCATAGTCCATTCAACAAACATGTAGCATAAAGTCTACGTAACATTTACGTAGAATTAGCTACGTCAGACTAAGGTAACTTGTTGCGCTACGGGCTGCCAGTTTGAATACATTTTCAAGGAGCAAAATTGTTAGAATTAAATTATTAAAATATTTTTAATTTCTATTCACGCTGAATGCGTCCAGTTCACGAATCTATCAATGGCTATATCTCTCATACACATAGCACACAGCACATAGAACACACTCCGTATACACTCCGTTTTCCTTTTTAAGTCAGTCAGTGATAGCTCGAGATGAAAATACCTTTCTCTAAAGGCGAGGATCGAAGTGTCTTAACACTAGATTCCCTATGCCTACCCTTCTATATGCGGGATACAGCGGGAAGCTGAGTCTTCCCGTTTTCGTAAGAATTTTAGAAAATTCTATCTTAATCCTACCGTACACTCTCTAACTTGTGACATCATTACACTTCATCCCTGATGCGATAGTCATATATTAATAATTCAAAAATACTATGTAGACGATAAAAAATTACCCAAGTACACAAGTACATAAGACTAATATTTTATTTTATAATTTCAATGAAGCCTAAGTAAATCCATGTATCTATAAACGTTCGCGTGTTTATTATTAAATAGGGATTTAGCTTTGACTGGCAGTAATCCGGCACGCTCTCGCCTAATTCATTTATCCTTATTACGTTCTGTTAGTCAAAACGCGGTTTAAACCATCAATTTATGTATGTAAACAAATTTTAAGTGTCAGTTTGTTATTGGATTAATTAAGTTAATATAGGGAAAAGTAACATGCCATAGTTTCACGTTCAATCCGTCATATAGCAGAATAAGCATATACAACCTAGTGTCAAGATACTCCGTTCTCCGATTTTTATCCGAATTCATGGTGCGTATTAAGTGGATAATTTACATTATCGTACGAAAACGATGAAATGGAAATAATTTCGTCCCCCGAGTGTGAATCGAAATCACAAATGTCGCGTTACAATTCTAACATATAAACAGATTAAATACTTCCTCCCTTAAAAGTAGGTTAAGACCAGCTCAGCTAGCTCATTACAAAATCAATCAAAACTTGGAACTAGCCAGACAACATCTCAGCGATAGAACCATCGATTCTTAAAGAGATTACGTTAATACGAGCCGGCGGTAATAAATCTCCTATCGCCATGTCCGCAACTGGACGGGCTTATCGGGGAACTGTGATGGCTATACTTTATTTACTGGTTCTTTTTTTATTATTACATAAAAATAGTGTTGTTTTATATATTATAAACTATAGTTTGTATATCGTTGTCGTGTAAAAAACGGTTAGTGGTGAGAGAGGTGAAGGTGGAACTAGGTCAACCTTAGAAAATACTGATCGATTATACTAGAAGAAAGTCATAAAAAAAGCATAACCACCCCACGGACCTCATGAAGTTCAATTTTCGTCCATAAACTTTTCAAAAAATAAGAATCGGGATGGTTTTTTCTCATTTAAAATTAATAGTCGTATACCACAATAACTGCAATACTGCTATTTAGAGAACAGTCGAAGTTTTCTCAAAATTGAATCAGCAGTTATCTCACGAAGGAAAATCTAAGTGAATTAGAGGTAGTTACAGAGTGATAATTAAAAGTAATTACTTTTGAAGAAATACAAGTATTATTTTAACTATAGGTATGCTTACCGCAAATTGATTGCCTCTTTAATTACTATAGCACAAGAATACACTTGTAATTATGAACAAAGGTATAAAGAAAATGTCAGGCAGGCATAAATTCTTCTATTTAACCTTTAAAGCATTCGTGCATGGGTAGCTCGATTTTGTACTTCTTCTTAATAGTCTATAGTATAAGAATAAATAAAAAGAAAAATTTATAATAAATTAAATTCATAGCGTTGAGATCCACAACTCAATCCAAATATCTCCAGGATTCAGCTGTAGGGGTTACAGGATACAGGGTGAAGCTAAAAAAAGGATAGACATAGGGAATTGAGTTTTAACACCCGTCCCCAAACACCGTTCAATTTTTACGCGAGAAAAGCCGCAGGCAAAAGCTAGTTTAAAATATAAATAATTTATCCCGAAGTTTCACGTACACGAGTACAAAAATGAACAGAACGTCGAAATCGCTTTTGAAATATTAAAGGCACACCGCGAGTTACTCTACCTCTAGTGAAATATTGTAGCATTCATCCGACGCGTGTTCACTTACACGGAGCTCTGCGAGCTGGTAGCTTGTAGCGTGCAACGGTATTACGTTTAAAGTAAACCTTTTTCGCTCAAAATCAAGAAATTTTATGTATTTAACAACAAGACGACTATATTGTTTAAGGTAATTTCATTCTCATCAGAAAAGTAGTGATACAAATTTCAGCTCAATCGGACATTTTATTTAATTTAGTAGCTGAATATCAGCTTCACACTATAAACATATAACGTAAGGAGAGATAGCGATAAGCTAGTGTCAAGACACTCCTTTCTGCTGTTTTTGTCTGTATAAAACTTGGAAATGAAAATAAGTAATTCTCTTAACGGGGATGGCGATGGAGAAACCACAGCTATGGCGTTTACAATCTCACTTCCTACGATAGCCTCAAATTCTCGTATATACATGTATTTACATTATTCTATCAAAATATGCAGATTCTAAATATATACTTGTAATTTAGAAAAAAAAATATTTATTACTTAACAATTATTATTAAAGAAAACTAAAACCTGAAAAGCACAAAAGCCAAAAAAGAAACTTTTACAAAGAAGACATCACAAGCTCGTAGGTACTTGGCCGCGATTCTTGGCAGACGGAGCGCGACGGTAGAAACGTTGAGTAATAGTAATGCTGTATCACATACCGTATCGGTGACTCAACAGAAATCTTATATCATATAGGACGTTTTTACTGGATGAGACATAAAATGTCTTTATGTTATGTAGAATCTCGGTGCTTGAGGAAATTATGTCCGGATGCCAGGTCAGGTGGAGCTGGCGAACGTGAGACTGTAAACGCGACAGTTTTGAATTCGACTTCCACCTTGGGGAGTGAAATATTTTTTTTTTGATATTATCATTTTCTTTGGTAACAAGGAAAAGCGCGGCTGCAGTGGAACTCATCCTCCGCTCAACACGCAATGCCTTCAGAATTCGGGGGATGGGAATCGCAAGCCTCTTAATGGGAACAGAATGTCTTAGTACCAGGTTCTTTTTGCCCATCATGCTGTAGTGCAGTGTGTAGGATAAAGTCCATGTTGACAAAGTAACGTGTGACCATTGTTTTATGTCAGCTCTTTATATACAAGCGGAGAAGTACGTACAATATTTTTACCCCATTTGTTCCCACATTTTTTTAATTTTAAGTCCAACGTATAATACAACATAATAATACCAATATTATTAAGTCCAATATTACATAAATTAACCAAAGCCAAAAAATACAATTAACAGCACTTCCAGCATATCTCCGAGCACAGGATACACCGTCCATTAGACAGCAAGGGCACAGATGTCTACGAAAAATGGCTACCATTACATCCCACTAGGAATCTTTTACCGAAGAAAGATTTTTATCTTTAAAGCTTGCTTCCGAATCCCCTTTTTTTTAACGTTAGCCTTAAACGGTTTTTAACCGAAGAATTTTTATGTTACTTCCCAAAAAACTTGGTGAACTTTAGTATTATGAAAGTTCGAATGTACGTTCTTCTTAAAACTTTTCAGTTCCTTCAAATCTTGGTGTTAGTTTTAACTGAAGGTGAAACATATAACTGATAAAATATATCAAAATAAAATAATTAAAAATTACTGCTAATTAATATATTATTATATATATTTGTGAAAAAGTACAATTAATATTTAGATATTTGATTTTTTCATATTTAGTCTTGTAATTGAACAGGTGTTAAAAATGTTGTAGTATATATAGTAAGTACAATGTAAAGTCACTCGTTTTTTTCGCTATACGCTATAATACAGCGTAAGGAGGTAAAAAAAAATTGTAATCATCAAAAATGGACCAAAATCTCACAAAATTCAGCTAAAACTCGGCAAATTGAAAAATGTAAATGGATGTCTACATTCCGTGGAAATTTCTTTATTGAATGCGAAGTAAACAAAGAGAGGCATGCGCACATATATGTTATACTGAACGAACTTTATTCTAACTTACACTGAACAAATCTGATATTTTTCATCTGAAATATTGTTAGTTTCTTATAGAAGCAGAATAAATTCCATTCTAGAAGCCAAATTTAAGTACACATTTTATGGCACTACCGAGACTAGTTTTAATGGATAGCGTTGTTGCATACGTTGTAATATATTGTCGTTATCCATCAAACGGTGTTACGTTAGATCCTATCTAAGTCATTGTTACAATGTTTCTTGGAATGAAAATCTTGTACATATTGTGTATAAATTTTTTTAGCTTCGCCCTGAATCCTGCAGATTGCTGGGTAGGCATAGGTAACCTAGTGTTTTTGAACTTAGGACCCATTATGACTTTAAATAAAAACAATTTCTCAACATTTAAACCACTGGCGACACGTTTCTACTGTACCGTAAGAGATACCTACATACTACGATATAATCAATCTCTACAAAGACAGTGTATACAGGTGCGACAAACTAAGCGTAAGTGGATCCGATATTGGTTCCAATATTGACGGACTTTACTAAATACACTTAGGTAGTATATCTATTCTTAAGCGAAAATATCTTATCAACAAAGTAAAATTTTGGGTAATGTAGAAAAAATTAAATGTGGACAGTAAATATGATAAACTTTGAACCATTTTTAATGAAATATTTGTGGATTAGTTGTGTGAAATTTAAAATTTTTCATTAAAAATACTATGCAAGGTGGATTCGAGTAACTCTGAAAATCGGATATTTCTAATAATTATCTAGTAAATACTCTAAGATCTATCTCTCTCTCTCTCTCTTATAAGGCAGTCGTGGCGCCGTTGCAAAAACATATCACTATTAACGCAACGGTTGGGAGTTTGATTCTCACTCGGAGAAATGAATTATAATCTTTTTTTTATTAACTTGATCAATTAATTAATTAACAATTAAAAAAATAATTAACTTTATCGTAATGCGGAAAGCTTGGAACGGAGTGTATCAACACTTGATTCACTTTGCCTACTCTGCTATATGTGCGATATAGCCTTAAGCTAAAAAAAACTTTAACTAGACTGTATGGTCGGATAAATATTTTTATTACTTAGAAAGTGGAAGTTTAACACTTCTTGCCCAAGTTCGATATAATTTTATTTAGTACGTTCATAAATATGAATTTAATACCGTTAAACTGTTTGAACTCCTACAGAGCGGGGGAGATAAACGTTTAGAAAGTATTAGCAACATATCAAGATATATTTTTTTAAAAACGTATAAAAATTTGAACGTATGACATAGTGGTCAGAGCGATTGAATGATTTCCAAGAGGCGCAGATACAAATCCCGCTACGTTCAAACGTTTCTAAAAAAGTATTTTGCTTTCCTAAATGAGAAATAACACTATAAAAACTCATACGTATTTAAAACGCTTGAAACTAAACTCTCATAAGACTGATACAAATTATCGACATTTTTATGTATTTTGACTATTCAGAAGTTCTTGTCTTTTAATGTAGTCATAGTAGCGCAAGAGGAGATGGTAAATGTTGCCGTTGTGGATTCGATTCCTACCCAGGGATGTTGGGTTTTTCAATTCAGCGGAAAATGGGGACTATTACCCCTCTACTTGCCCTGCTATATGCAGCTATATCTTGCATGAAATAAAAAATAATTCTAAAAATACAGTATTAATATAAATAATAAAATTTTATATATAAAATTTTAAAATTCTCTGCGAATGCGATGTGAGCGCTACGCGACGATGCTGTCTTCTCTTGTATTAAAATCTTTACCTCTCATGCATAACAATTTAAATGAAATTTCCGTATTTTGCAGTAGCAAGATGTATTTTAGAACTGAGAACTTAATTACTTATTTCGCGAAATACATAGTCTAAGGAAACTAGTTATAATCTTTCTTACTGCTGTCTTATTAAATCGGATAAAAGGAAAATTTTGTACATACTCGTGCAATTATTAGAAGTCTCGTGTAAGATTATAAATGCAGTGGAATTATTTGATGTTAACTGCGTGGTTCCATTACAGTCAGTAAAAAAAATATTTATCAGTAAATACTCGACGTGATAACACTGATGAAAAACTGCATACTTTGTTAATTGCATTAAATATTATATAATACAAAAGAAAGATTTATTTGATAAATTATTATTTATTTTCACTCTTAATATAAAATATATTTTTAGTTAATTTTTTTACGCAAATAGTACAGATTAATTTACAAGTACCAACTTGCTATTTATAATTTATTTAAAATTTATAGACTTTCAATAGATCTAATATATGAGAAATGTAGATGCGTCACAAGCCGAGCTGGACGATCGTGCTCAGTAAGTAAATTTGTGATGAAACTTTTATTTTTCTTAAACAGTTGCAGCTACGACTTCCTTGAGATCATAGAATCAGGCTTAGAGAATATAACAGAATACGCAGAAGACTGGGTCGCACATGATCATCATGGCTTCAGTTCAGATAACGAGGTAACGAATTTTCGTGTATTATTTAATAAATATATTACTTTAGATAAAATATTTTGAGGCTGGTCGTGGCGCAGTGGTACAAATTGTGCTGCACAATCGACTGGTTGCGGGTTCGATTCCCACTCGAGGAAAGAAAATATTTATTTATGTTTTCATTTCTTCGCTCTGGTGAAGTTAGCCGTGTGGTCCCGGCTTAGAATAGGATCACCCTGGTACTGTCGGCGTTGTAAGAGGCGACTAAAGTACGTGTGGAAGAGTCACGTCGCCAGTAATGGCAACACGCATGGGCAGACTCGACCGGATTTAATATCACCCCCGGCATCTTAAACCGGCGTGAAGTAGTGGCCCTTGCCACTGCGTTTCGCATTAGGTAATGCCGGGCAACGCACCTGTGGCTCCTCTGGTGTTGCATGGGGTCGTGGGCGGCGGTGATCACTTACCATCAGGTGACCCGAACGCTCGTTTGCCTTGTCCTCTCCCATAAAAAAAAAAAAAAAAAGTACCTTGTTTCCAATACCAACGCAGCAACATCCGAATTTCAAATTGTATGGAAAAGTGAGAGGAAACTATGGAACGACTTATTTTAACACTGGTTCTCTCTGCTTACCCTAGAGCGAAGACGAAGGAGAGAAGGAGCGTACAGCTGAAAAAATATAAATTCTCATAGAATTATACCTAGATAACTGAAGCCTGTCGTGGCACACGGGAACAAGTGTGTGACTGTAAACGCGACAGGTCGTAGGTGTGATTCCCATTTGGGGAAATCAAATATTAAATATTTTCATTTCTTCGCTCTAGTAACGAATACATATAATTAAAAAAAAAGAAAAACATATAATTGACTCTTTCTCGACAGGTTTGGGAGGAACTAGAAACTCTCCTCCCAGAGTCGGACACGATCAGCGCGGGCTGGTCGCGTGACACGCACTCCACACGCGCCAGGCGTCTCTGCGGCGATTGGAGTGGGAAGCTCAAGCTGTTGCGGTACCAGTCGAGAGGAAACACACTTAAGCTGCGCTTCCGGTCTGATCATTCGAGGCATTACGCTGGTTATAGAGCTAAATTGACTTTGACTGACAGTAAGTATACTATTTTTTTATATTATATTTAGCTTATAGATTGGTTATGTTAAATTAGCTATATTATTAAAATTATGATTTTTAAAAAGTTAAAGTTTTACTAGAGATAGACTTAGTAGAGAGTTCCAGTAAACCATTATAAGTAAAATTTCTAAATGACGGGTTTCTATTATTTACACGAATAAGGCATGTAGAAATAAACAATTATTTTTAATAGTGAATACGTTGATTTAGTATTTTAATACTACTTATTCACTGGGAGAACTCCAATTGATAAATTTTGTTAATTGAAATATTTATTTGGACCGGACTATAATATCTTAGATAGTAACGTTTTTTTTTTTAAATTATTTTTGTCGCAGCTGTGAATTTAAATTACAATCTGTAGACATTTCAGCCTTGTTGAAAAAAAATACTGACTAATGACTTAAGTAGAAAGTCTTTAATTAAGTTTTACAAAGTGATCTTAAACTAGCTTCGAAATGTAAAAAAATCTTACATAGTTTTATTTGTGCTTTATTTAGTTAGTAAGAATGAGTTGAGTGTCTAAACAGTATCGTTTCCGCGCTTTGTCCTCTTACCAGATTGAAGATGTAAATATAATTCATTCCTCCGAGTGGAAATGGAACCAGTAGTCACGTGTACACCCAGATGCTGTGCCACTGGACTAACACAGACTCCATACATAATTATCGATTGAGAACCTAAAATACTCAATAGGTAGCTTTGTTCATGTAATAGTTAGTTAAATATCAAACCGTTTTATCGGATTATTCAACCAATCGGTATTAGCAGTAATATTGTTATTAGAGGCTTTAAACGAAATGAGGTCGGTTTTGTACTATAAGCTTTATATTGGAAATGCTAAATTTCAAATCGTGTGATAAATGAATTTAATGAGAAAATTTAGTGATTATGACATTCAGCTTCACGCTGTATCCCGCATACAGCAGGGTAGGCAGAGGGAACCTCGGTGTTAAGACACTCCGTTCCCCACTTTCTGCCGAATTCTGGAGGCATTGCGTGTTGAGTGGCAGAACTCAACGGCGCGCTTTGCCTCGACACCAGAGCGAAGAAAAATGTAAATATAAAAGTAAAGAAATATTTCACTTCTTCGAGTGGGAATCGAACCTTCAACCGTCACGTTTGCGTGCGGCACCCTTGACCACTGCGCCACGACGGCCTCAATTATAACATCATCATATTTTAGACCAATAATTTCAAAAAACAAAATAAATCATTTAACATGAAAGTATCGCGAAGAACAATGTTTTTCAATTCCAACTTGCCAGTAGTTCTGTTTCCGGCAACTTTTCAATGGAACGGCGGAAGTCGCGTCCACTTCATACAAACTGGAAACTGCACCTTACAATGCGGCTTTAATTTGCTTCTCTAGTAAACTTTGTTATTCTACTACTATAGGATAGTATAGTATAGTATAGACTCGATAAGCGTGAGCGAGGACGTCAATTATAATATGCGACAACGATAACTGAACTTGATTTGATTGTTTTAGTCCAAGGATAATTGGAGAATTGACCTAAGGAACATGAAGTTCACCTGTAAGGCATGTATGAAGAGATTGATGACTCTCCGTTCTGGGTGGCGCCCCACCAAATAAATCATGCAATCTATCAAAAGTACTATTGTTTAACTTCACACATTATCCCATACATAGCAGAGTAGGCAGAGGCTGCTAGAGTAAAGATACTCCGTTTCTCTTTAAGATACTTTGGTTTTACAAAACGACCCTGTATCCTAACTATACTCGTATAGGGATAATAGCTGTCATCTATTTAGAAACTTACGGTTTATATAAACATAGCTGTTAGCCCAAATTTAGCATATTAGAGGGGATTTAACTTTTAAGATCCCCTGTTTCTGGCCAATGTTCGATACATAAGTCATGTGCAGTGGTGGAATTCAACGTTTCCCTTTGTCTTGTTAACAGAGCGTCGAATTGAAAAAAAATTCGTTCCCCCGAGTGGAAATCAAACGCACAGCCGTCGTTGTAAAAATTGAACACTGTGCCGATGCACCACTGTGAGGCATCTATTTTTAAATTGATTTGAAAGAGTTTTGGATTTCAAATGTTACAGGGCCATTTTTTTTATAAAGTAAATGAATTCACGCCATTTTGCACACAAACTTTTATAGGTTAAACTAACGAGTGTAGTAAAACATAAAACAACGACAACCTCTAGTATGGGTACAGTTTCAACGAGTAATTCAAACTACCCACCGTGGAGTAAAGTGGAATAACGCAGTCGCCCGATCGATGCATAAAGACTTAATTAACTTTTTTTCCATTTCATTTAATTTTTAATGACGCTCTATTATAGGGGGAGTTACCGCTCGATTTGTTTAATTTACATTCGATTTAAATGCACTTGGACAATATACCCTTTGAATAATATGTTTTTTCTTCATGCATATTTCATTTCTGATACGAGAGGCGAGTGGAAACTTAGTTTGACCATCGAGAATAGTTCCACAGTACACTCATTCTTCACTTTTCCCATGATAGATACGGTAGAGAACGTACAGCTAGCAGACGTTCTTCGCAAAGTTCGAATTGAATAAATATTTAGTTGTGGATAGTCCGTTTATTAAAATATCAAGAAATAGTATAAGATCAGCTTCACGCTGTATTCTGCACTCTGCATCAAGATGATAGGCAGAGGTAACCTAGTGTTAAGAACCTCATTGCCCCATTAGTAGGTAAAAGATATTCAATTAATCGCTTCCGGACTTAAAGTGTGTCATTCCCCATAACCAAAGAGTAGTTATTTTCATTAGACCACACGGACAATATTGCAGGTACGAGAAACTAGCTTAAAATATATCGATAATTTTCCCAATTATAGGACATCACTTTGCAATACAGATTACCGTACAATTTAATAGGCTATTAAAGATTTAAATTATTATGTCTAGACTAGTCACTAAATTATAGATTGAATTTAACTATTGAAATAACAAATATTATATATAATAAATTATTACATTAGATTTTGTTCTGATCTCGTTAACCTAGCAAAGGTACGTTTAACTTGAAAACTTATTTAAGACAAAGCGCGGCGTTGAGCTGCGCTACTCGACACGCATTGTCTCGATATCAAGTGGAAAGCAGAGAGTAATGTCTTAATATTGGATGCTCTATCTGTCTTTACTGTGCTAGCGGGAATAATAATTCATCCATGTGTGATGATCGTTATAGACATAACCACACATCCCCTCCCTTCAGACACACACAGATACACACACATAGACAAACCCTACACATAGATAGCCGTTTTGGCGTCGCACAGTCAACTAAAATTACATTTGTAATTTACGAGAATTTCTCTAAGCGTGATTCAAAAAAATATATATATCAAAAAGCATATCCTACGGTCTCATTACCTCTATTCAGAACTGAGATCGAAAGAATTCGCATGAAATGAATTCCACCGTGTACTCCAATTTAGTTTTAAATCTGAATCAGATATTAAATAACTCGAGAAGCGCTGTATGAATAATTCTAGATTGCTGTAATGCTTGACATTGAACGGTTATAACATTTTTTTAACTTTTTTTAATGAGATAATCTAGGCAAAGGCCGCGGGCGTTCGTTTTTATTGTCTTTTTTTTTATTTTTCATGTTTCAGTTATTTGAAACTGGGAAGAGCATTTTTTTTTAGTTTTTACATCAAATACATTTAATTAAACTCAAGTATATAATATGAGAAGTGGTAATAATGTATAATATATTAAATTATCTTATGCCTGCTGTCCAATTTCTCTTACTATCTAATAGCTACCTAAAAACATTTTATTTAAGTGCTACGACAATATGACAAATGGGGAGCTGTAGACCTCCTTCCTCGACGACACTCAATGTTATCGGAAGTGATTCTTAACTTGTCATTTTCTTTATCGACCTTAGCGATTCTTTTTAAATAGTAAGAAAAAATGTTTGCTTTGACGTGGACAAATCCTTAAGGAATTCTATTATCCTACGCACGAATATGATGATATGTAAATCAAAATATTTTTTTTTTTATTCTCCCGAGTGGGAATTGAACCGAAAATCGTCACGTTTAACAGTTGCACGCTTTGGTGCCACGACGACCTTATACTACGACAACTAGACGACGTAGTAATTATAATTCTTTCAAATATATATTTAAACACATTATCCAAAATTAGTTTATCATCATGTGAAAATCTGTCTTCGTCAAAATCCTGTAATCCAACAACCCTGGAGCTAGTTCTGAGAACAAGATTATTTACATTCATGTTATTATGATAATGCGTAAGACCCACCGTCTTGTCGTGTTCAACGTATTTAGTTTGAAAATGGCGAAACTGTGTTTGTAGAGCGACGTCGAAAACTTTGCGGGAAGTGGAGAACGGAGAGTCTTAACGTTAAATTCCTTCTGTCTACACTACAAGATAAAGCGTGAAACAGATTTTTGGGGTTTCGTTTGTACCGTTTGCGGAAAAAAGGAAGCTTTATAAGATCACTTTGTTTTCCGTCTGTCCGTCTTTCTGTCAAGAGCCTTTATCTCAGGAACACTTGAAGATATCGACTCTTCGGTCTAATCTAATTTTGTGAAAAAAAATTATTTCTACATTTACTTAAAAAAAAATATGGCCGTTTATATCCGCAGCGACAAACCGTCATTTTTCATAACAACATTTGACCTCTTTTTGCTTTGTAGATAAATAAGCTGAAGTTACGGGGGAAGGCCTGTCCTTGGTCTATTTCAAATGTTTTCGGCATTTGTCTTGATTCAAATGAAACATTGAGTCAAATAAAATTAATTGTAATTTAAAACAAGACAAGAATGGTGTACTATACACATATTTTCTTTTGTGGTGGAAATTTTGACAACCATTAGGAAATTGGAAAATTTAAAATTTACTACAAATGTTATGATGCTGTATAATATTATTATGATTTGTGAATTTTAACAACCCTTTTTAACCCCAGATGCAAAGAGGAAATTTTTTGACCTGACCAGACGCCTGTGTGTCGAGAGAGAGAGAATAGAAGTTTTTTTGCCATTTGCTAAGCAATTTCCCAAGACGAGATAGTAATGAAGTAAACCGTTGGAACTATATTTGTCACCAGCTCTTCTGTCATCTGCTGCTTCACCCACATGGTCTTAAAAATATCTAAGATTTGTATGTTACATAAGCCTTAGTCAAATTTAACTCCAAGCGCCAGCACTGAGATTGGGTATATGTTCCATATATCCAATCGTAATAAAATTTTACGTAATATAATGTAGTCTACATAGCTTATGTTACTAAGATTAAGACGTCCAACGGAACAAATTAAACAATATTAGTGTAATAAATTTAATAAATTTTCTAAAAAAATTTAATAAAACATTTTAGTTTAATATACGACTCCCAAATTTTTTCCCCCTTTTAAACCCATTATTGATCGGTATTACCTTATTTTGAATGCCACATTTCATTTTTTTTTATTGAAATATCGCATAAAAACGCGCCATCGACAGATCAGTAAATATCTACGCGCCATTAACCGCGACCCGCTTCATATTATATAGCTTTGTGATTCAAGATTTTTCTGACATAACCTTTCATTTGTATTTGACAGATGAGGCTTAAATCATAAATAGGACTTAGCCGTATTTTGCCAAACTTTAGATTTTTTTAAAAATAATTAATTATTTTTCTTTAGATTTACGATTTTTACAAATTTTATATATTTCAATCGCATTTATTATGTATATTTTTTCGTTTTTTTTTTAGCTTCACACTGTTTTTCCACTTATTCCACTCTTAACAGGGAACGCAAAGGGAGCCTGGGACCCTAATGTGAAGGCACTCTGTTCCTCTAATTTCTGCTAAACTCTTTAGGCATTGCGAGTTAAATGGCGGCACTCAAAACTGCGCTTTGCTCTGTTACCTGAGCAAGAAAAGGAAAATATAAAATACTTCATTCCCCCAAGTGGGCATCGAACCCACAACTCATCGTCGCATTTGTCAGTCGCACAATTGTGCCCCTACGCCACAACGGCCTCGTGTATTATTATATTCGAATGTACATTCAAAATAATCCGTGGTCGCAGGTAACCCTGTTTACTGGTTAATTAATCCTGTTAAAATTGTTACATTTAAAATAAATAAACATATAAATTATAAATATTTATTTTTTATGATTGGTCTGTTGGGAAATGTTTAAATTAAATAACATATTTTTTTTGCCTAAAAAAACGAAAATTGGACAAATAACAAGGCTAATAGAATCGTAAAAGTTCTTACTACTAACAGCAAACGATAAGTTAAGCTTTTTATTTTATGCTTTTTAGCTACACACTTTCCGCCGAATTTACAAAGCATTGCGTGTTAAATGGCACAACTGAACTAAATAATTCATTTCCCTGAATGGGAATCGAACCCATAACCGTTGCGCTTACAGTCTAGCATAGATTGTCCCTCAGGTACTAACAGGTGCTTGACGGCTTCTGAAACACAAAACCTCTACAACTCTGACTCTCTTACACGAGACCTCGAACAACTCCATATCATTTCCATATTTACATTATGGACTGACTGTCTTACGTTTATCGTCTCCGATGCAATATCGAACAGTAATAACTTTCGCAAGTTACATGAGAAGTGCTCGATAAGTTTTATACGGCATATATGTAGGCTGTATGAGCCATGTGATATATTTAGGCTGTATGAGCCATGTGATATATGTAGGTAGTATGAGGCATGTGATATATGTAGGCTGTATGATATTTGTTTTATTTTATTTTTTTTAATTCTGGCAGCAAGAGAAAATGCGAACGAAGATGTATCTATTCATTCATAGTTACTTGTAAATTAATAGCAAATTGTTATTTGTAATTAATCTGCATAATCTCTATATCATTTCCATATTATCATTTCCATTTCCAAATTAATCTGCATAATTATAATATAAAAATATGTGATATATTTTATAAACCTTTCACATATTTTTTTTTAGAAAAAAAATACTAGAAAAGTAATTATTTGTCTTACGCTACAATACTATAAAAGAGTTTTGAAGACATTTAAATTTTCTCTGTTAGCTATCACCATCTTCTTAGCATATTTCTAAAACATCAGCCTTCATAAGCATCGTACAGCCACAGTAAGTTACATTGAGTTAATGCTTGGATGTGCCTGTTTGAAAGACGTATGAAAGGGGGCTCGTCCGCAGAACGCTTTATTCATAAGTAATATAACCATGATTCTAAATTTATTTCAGACTAAATATTAATGACACTAATATTTCAATTAGTCATTGTAACACGACGGTTGTAGATTTGATTCCCACTCCCACGTATATTAAAACACACAAGGCTTCAATTGAATAATAGCTAGTAAATTACATTTCTCAATCAAAGCAAACACGAGATCGACGAAGACAAAGTGTTGGCGCGATCGACGTTGAAACTTTGAACTCTATAATTAACTTTTCCTTGGAAGTATGTGAACTATACGCTCAGTGCAACTATTGCACTTTGCATCTAATTAAACAAAAACAGTATATATAAAGTATTGAGGAATCCATCCAATTCAACTTTAGACACTTTTATGTATATATTATCGTCAACCTGTATAATTTGCTTTAATATATAGTAGAAAGTACAATAATGTATGATTTTTTTTTTTATAATTTCCCTTGGTATTCTATAAAATAATGAATGCACTACAATTAGAACACATATTGCTTTAACTAGAAGGTTAACGGCAAATTCGCAATATTTCATCAACCTTGTATTTTCACATATATACTATACATAGCAGCGTAGACAGAGGGAACCTTTAATTAAGACTGCCCACTTTCCTCAGAACTCTTGGGGCATTGCTTTTTGAGTGGCGGTAATGCACGCCACGCTTTGCCTTGACACCGAAGAAAAGCAAATATACATTTAAATAAATATTTCATTTTCTCGAGTGGAGATCGAACCTACGACCTGGCTTCAATATTTTATTTCTAAGTTAATTATTTAAATTTATATTTAGTTAATTTTTCTCATAGCATGGTTGTAGATAAATTATTTTATTTCCAATATCCATATGAGCAGCGTGTGATTTTTGCGTTGTGGATTCGATTCCCAATCGGGAGAATTAATTTCACTTTCTCATTCTGGTAACAAGACAAGACAGGGCGTTGAGTAAAATGAAAAATATGTAATGGAAATGGAATATGGACTCAACTCTATCTATACAGACTCTTATTTTTAATTGTCGTAAAAATAAAACCTACAATTTCAATATCCCTTTGTAGCACAAAGCGTGGTCACATTATTCATGAGGAAACGTTTTCAGTGCTCTCGAGTGGGAGCAGGTTTCAAGAATCAACATTAGATTTTAATGTTGTCTTAAATTATAAAATGGATTCGGTATTTTGTCGGTAGACTCTCGATCATAATTAAAAGCGTATTTCATAAGTGCACATAATATTATTTGAGTTGGGGATAGGTAAATTCATAGGAAGCTAGATTAATTACGTTTTTTCTTTGTGTGAATATACTTTTTTCGCATATTTTTAAATATTTTGGTGGCGCATAATTATAAACTGACGCTATTGTGGAAAAACATCTCACTGTAAATGCGATGGTGATAGGTTTGATCCTCACTGGAATCAAAATTTTTTTTAAATTATTCGAGTGGAGAGTTTCCAGTTTTCAAAGTGTAAATCTAATTTGGAGGTAGAGCAGAGAAACAAATGTCTTAATCTAGCGTTAAGACATATCTCTCAGCCTGTGTGCTATGCACATATGTGATATAAAGCGAGAAATTAATGTCGCTGTCTGAACCATGACGAGGAAGACAAAGTTTTTAATTTTATTATTTCATCGAGTAGAAATTAGTCAGGGATTTTCCAACTGTGCTAATATGACTAATTTAAATATTTACTAGAAGTTTTAAAGGACATAATTAATATTATCTAAAATTATTTATTATTTACATTTTAATTTTATATATTATAAACTGATGCCATCGTACGCAGCTACACATGGTACACGGGTTCGAGAGAATGAATTATTTGCACTACCATGCTCTGGTAACAAAGCGAAGCGCTGCTTTGATTTCTGCCACTCACTATGAAATAAAAAAGCTTCTTAACACTAGGATCCCTAGTTCAGTTTCAAAAATATTGAGAGTTTAATTTTGATTTATTTATTATTGTTTTCTTCAACAGCGCAGTCTTGTATGGACGTGAAGCAAATTTTGTTCAACGGGTACTGCTATCTGTTCTCGGGGTATCCTCAGGCGTCGTGGACCACCGCAAAGCAAGTAAGTTTTAAAATTTTATTTCTATTTAATTACTATAATCATGTAAAAAATAAATACACCAGGATTTAAATAAATGCATATTTGTAAGTAAATATATTTTTTTAGTATCTTACTTTTTTGTGAAATAAAAAAGATTTTTATGCTGAAACACTCTTTATAATTTTCCGCTTTTCTTAAATTTCAAATATATAACCTAAAAAAATACTAATATACATTTAACAGCTATAAGTTATCAAAAATTATAACTGTTAAGCAATAAATATGATCCAATAACTTCCGAAATATAGTCCATTAATGCAACGAGCGTAATTCGATTACTTTTGACGTTGTTTCCGAAATTTTTGACTGCCGAACACTCTATAGTATGAGCTTTACTTTTGTATATCTCCTGCTTTTTCTCTTTCATTTTAAAAGGTATGAGCATAGTGATATATCACTATTTTTTAACGTTTGGGGCGTGGTTTACTGGTGGGGAGTTCTATAGTTGTTATGTATATGACTTCAAAACTGACTTAATAAAATCTATAAATATAATGATCTGATCTCTGTATGTACATAGAAGATATATGGGAAAATATATTATTAAGGACTTTTAGTAAAGAAAAAGCTCCCAAACACTGCATTTTTTGTCACTTTGTCCGCTTGTTCATGCGTTTACGCACGGTTATAAGGATCTCGGAATATTGAATTATTTAATATTTTGATTTCCTCACTCTGATAACAAACATAATGCGGCGTTAAATTCCGCCAGGCCACACACATAGTGATTTCAGGATTCAGCAGAAAATGGAGAAAGGACCCGGGAACCTTAATGAGACCGTCTTATCATTAGGTTCACAGGTTACCCTCGCCTGCACTGCCATGTGCTGAATGCAATGTAAAACTGAAAAAAAAAGCTCATATATTATAGCTAATTGCAATAACTACATAAGTCACCTTCATTGTTTATAACTAGAACATCTTTCAAAGAGAAACCAAAAAGTTCGCCATACAAAAGATATTTAAGTGTGTCGTTTTATCCGAATAAAGAAAATCGTATACAATACGCTTGTAAGATACAGTTGTCTGCGGAGTTTTATCTCGCGGGAGTGTACTTCCACGAGATGTTTTCATCGGGATGCTGGGGACCGAGTAGTTTTGTTATTTGGATATTCTACTCTACTTTAGCTTATTTCTCTAGTATATTGTAAATGAAAAAAATGTATTATATTGAAGCCGTCGTAGCACAGTGAGGCAACGTCTGGTTGTGTACACTGTTATTGTGAATTTGATTCTTACTCAGGGGAGAGGCCACTCATTTATGTTATGAAAATTAGGTTTTAACATAAATTTTTTCCTGCATAACGGCATAAGCGGCATAAAGCGTGAAGCTAAAAAACAAGCAAAGTTCGCAGATACGTTCACAAGGGTTAATTACGATTATCTATAAAAACGAAAAAAAATATTTTTCTTGCATTAGAATCTCTTAAATATTTATTTTATCCTATTTCTTAGTATTACTAAAAAAAAGTACACTGCAATCTTACTTATCATTCGATTTAATAGTCAAAAATTGATATAAATAAATACCTTTTCAAGATAATACAATCAGGAAAAAAATAAAACACTTTTTCCGTATAGCAACGCCGGCAGTGGAAATCAACTGTTAGGTCTCCCTTGCCTAATTTTCGCCTAAAATTCGGAACATTGCATGAGCGGCGGAACGCAACACCGCACCTTATCTGCCAATGTGGCTAAATTAATATCATAATATAAACAATTTAACCATAAAGTTACATGCGCTAACACTGTATACAAATAACAATATTCAAAATAAATTGCAAAACGAATTCACATTATTCTACGTACCGATAGAAATGTGCTGCGATATTCCGAAGAATTTCAATGTAAATAGAAAATACCGGCTTATGATGAAACGATGAATTATTTATGATTCTATCTATCTTTTGTTATGCCATGATAGTGATTTCGATTTGTATTATACATTGTATTGATATTTTTAATTATAATATAATTTTTTTAAGCTTCACGCTGTATCCCGCATATGGCGGGGTAGGCAGAGAGGACCTAGGATTCTAATGTTATCATCCGTTGGGTTTTATCCAATAAATAGTAAGCGAAAAATGACAGCTAAGGCCAATTTCGTTAATCGTAAACAACAATAAAGATGAATATAAAATACAAAACAAAAAATCCAGGTTTGCGAAGGCCTCAACATGCATCTGTCGTCCGTCCATACACCAGAAGAAGAACGCTTCGTAGTGACGGGCATTCGGCAGAGTAGCGACTACAGTGCTGGCTCTATATATTGGTTGGGTGGTAGAATGGACGACAGCGCTGAGCTCAGTTGGGTTGATGGCACCACCATGGACTACCACGCGTGGCCGCCGTATAATGATACTGAGGAAAACGATGATACTTGTCTGGGTGTTCAGGTAAGTTTTAATATTCTAAAATTAATCTCATAGTTATTTGTCAATTTGTCAGTGACATTTGGCTTACTTTAAGTAAGTAAGATTCGTAAGAGTCGTAATTTTCAGGATCAGTCAGTTAAGCAAATAATTACTTTTATTATATCTATCTTGGTCAAAGTTTGTACGAAACCTATTCAATTCAACTTTCATTCCAACATGTACATAGTTGAGAACTGCACCGTGACAAATCCTATGAAGCCACTCAATAATTCAATCCAGGCCGTCGTGGCGCAGGGGCACAAGGGTGTGATTGTAATGCGACGGTTGTGGGTTCGATCCCCGCTCGAGGAAACGAATTATTATTTATGAATATTTTCATTTGCTCGCTTAGACACCAAAGCAAAAGGCCAGCGTTGAATTCCACTCAACACTCAATACTAGGTTCCCTCTGCCGTCACTGCTGTGCAGGATACAGTGTAAAGATAATTTTAGAGCTTTGTACCTTCGTACCTTAGGGAAAAAAAGAACCCTTATGAGATCACTTTGTTGTCAATCCATATTTCTGTCTGTCAAGACCTCGATGTCTCCGAGTTTCAAATTCAAACCATATATTATATAGCAAAATCGCGTATTTCGACACAATAAAAAGAATCAAAATTAATAGGGTACTTACGGTAAACCAAGAATTATGAAATTTGGCATCTTACATCTACAGTACAGTAATATCAGTAGTACTAGTTTAAACGGAACAAAACCTAAAAACTATGCATTTGTAGTTAAGTTTTAAAAAATTATAGCCAAAAAAAAGAGTGACAAAATTTGGTATTAAAACCGCTGTTTCAAATGATGTCTCAGATGAAAGGGCTAAGTTAAGCGTGAACTTCAAAAAAAGATCGAGACCTATTTTTGTACGGAACCTTTGGTGTGCGCGCCCGACTCGCGCTTGTCTGGTTTTTTTTTTAATTTATTTTCTTTTTATTTAATAATCCTTTTTTCTACAAATTTCACGCAGTGCCGCGCATATGACTTTACGTAGTAATATAATATATAGAATATATTTCTTGCAGTGGAAAACATCTCCAGTACCATCTCAACCAAGCGGTTTATACTGGACGATGCACAAGTGCTCAGCCACCGGCGGCTACGTTTGCAAACGGCGTCTTGTTTCCGAACACGTTCTAAGGAATACAACTGTTGAAGGGAACTCAGGTGACAAAATGTATCTTCGTAGTAGAAAATATGGAAAATATCACACATATCAGAAAAAATATATTGTATTTGTAATATTAAATGAGCACTATATGAATATTCGCCTCTATGAACAGATAAGAAATCAGTATGAAAAAAATTTCACGCTAAAAATCATTTGGTGAAAGTTTACTATGTACTTAATAATAATATTAATTGCAATAATTGCTATTACTTTTTTCAGGTGTGCTAAAAAGCCCAAACTATCCAGGCATATATGACAACGATCTGGACTACTGGGTGCATGTGAAAGGTCCATCAGATACGAGACTTGTCTTTGTATTCCAAACTATTGATTTGGAATATCAAAATGATTGTCTTTATGATTTTATCGAGGTATGTAAAACCTTATTTACTTAAAGTTCATCCAAGATACCACATTTTTTTTTTTATTTGAAATTCAAATATTTTCTAAGGCAAAGTTTATATATATTTATATTTTATAGCATAGGTATTATATAATATAATATTTTATATTTTGTAGTATAGTAAAAATTAATCTGCTAAAAATTTTCATTTAATTGCCACAAATATTCACAAACACAAAAGTAATGTAACTTTAAAAATAACGTATTCAAAATTATTAATCGATTTATAATTTAAAAAATAATCGCGTTCAGTGGCGTAACGGTATCATTACAGTTGCGGGATCGTAAAACAAGTACAAAATCGTCAAGATATTGTGGATCAGTCGGAGAGACGAGATGGATTGCGACAGGGGACGAGGCTATTCTGCATTTTCACTCTGATTATAAGTATGTATTAAAAATATTTATAAGAATAATATTATATTATAATATTATGATAAATGTTACTGATATCCCTGGACGCCCAGAAAATGACGTAGTTATTTTAGTTAAACTGAGATTTTGAGGATTAGTAGTCTAATCTACAGTTAGGTAACACGCACACCTATGTAGAAACGCTCATATTTAACATATGTTTTCAAGAATATTATAAAAAATGTATATTTATAGCCGGCACCTTTACCTTTATTGAAAGTCGGGGCAAACTAGTAATGGCAAAATCCCATGGGAAAACTCCAAAAAGATTCAAAGTAATGTTACTTTTAGCCGTGTGGTCCCGGCTTAGAATAGGATCACCCTGGTACTGTCGGTGTCGTAAGAGGCGACTAAAGTACGTGTGGTAGAGTCACGTCGCCAGTAATGGCAACACGCATGGGCAGACTCGACCGGATTTAATACCACCCCCGGCATTTAAAACCGGCGTGAAGTAGTGGCTCGTGCCACTGCGTTTCGCATTAGGTAATGCCGGGCCCCGGTGCCTTTCACCTCCACCTTAAAGGCTGGCAACGCACCTGTAGCTCCTCTGGTGTTGCATGGGGTCGTGGGCGGCGGTGATCACTTACCATCAGGTGACCCGAACGCTCGTTTGCCTTGTCCTCTCTCATAAAAAAAAAAAAAAAAAAAATACTTACATTACTTCCTCTTCGTACAAAGTCCTGCACTAACAAAGTAAAGCAAATATAAATATATAGATATAAAATAAAATATGTAAATATTAAATAAACATAACTTCTTCAGCGCTCAAGGCTCGGGGTTCCTGGTGAACTGGAAGGCGGTTGAGCTATCTGGATGTCCGTCACAAACATTCACATCAAAGGAGGGAGTGCTACACAGCCCGAACTACCCACATTTTATCCTACCCGATTTGGATTGTACCATCGATATTTTTGCACCTACTGGTATGCTTATTTGCAATTAGATTGACAAGTCATGGCCGCCTTGAAGTTAGGTTTTCTGAACATTTGCGCATTTTTCACTCAAGAATAAAATATTCAGAATTAGTAACAATGATATCTGCGCAGCCATCTACAGCTAGCTTCGGGGCGGCTTCGAATCATCAAACGTACAGAGTTTAATTGTAAGCATGATGATTGTGGGTTCGATCCCCAATTTGATCAATTCATTACGGGAAAAAAACCGTAATGCTATAAAAAACAGTGAGATTACGTGCTGAGTGCAGAAACCCAATAGTTACTATTTACAATTTTTTATTACTATAATTTACAAATAATTTATTATAAACCATTAGTACTAAGGACTAATTTTGGATACCGTTCCTCCTCACATACCCAATGATCACTTATGTTAAGAGTTTCAAATAAAATAATGCATCTATTTTCTACATTCCAACAGGAAAACGAGTATTTCTAAACATTAGTTTCTTCGACTTCGGCTACGGAATGTTCCAAAATGGCGTCCCCATCAACGTGTCAGAATCAATTCCAGAAGACAGTTTTATGGAAATACAAGTCGACACGGAAAGTGAACCGATTCGCCCATTTTTGAGTTCAAAAATCTTGACAAACAGCCTTTTTGTGTCGGACTCTGATGTGATGAGGCTAAGAGTTAAAACCGGTGAAAATGTTACAGGATTGGGATTTTATGCTCATTTTCAAACAGGTAAATGAAGTATTTTTTAGTTTTACACTGTATCCCCATAAAGCAAGATAGGCAGAGGGAATTTGGGAAAACCTCACATTCCGCCAAAATTTTGAGAGGTTGTGTGGTGGAATTCAACGCCGCAAGTTGTCTTGTTACCAGAACCGGGAAAAGAAAATAATTCATTCCCTCGAGTAGGAATCTGACCCACAACCATCGCTCTTACAGTCAAATGCTGTGCCGTTACGCTACGACGTCCTCTAACTCTAAGATTAGAAATAAATTATTTCAGAATGGCATATCAACATCACTCACACTATCGAGCTCCATACAACAACACGTGGCAAGATAACACCAGCCAACTTTCCCGGCTCCCCACCACTTCATACGACACTAGTGACGCGGGTTCTAGCACCGCACGGACATACATTGTCTGCGGCGTTCGAGGGCACCATGTTAGTGCCTAATCAGGAATATCCTTGTGGAGATGGAAATGGATGGATTGAGGTGAGTTGCTAAAAATTCCTTTGCTTATTTCCCAGTTTACAACAATTCATTTCCCAGTTTACAATCAGATGCTGTCCGAATGCACCATTTCGTATGACAGCTTACAGACAGCTAGACATGTTAAGGTTAATATTGCTTATTATCATTGTGTTACCTTATTTAGCCTAATTTTCACAGGTCAGGGACAGTTATACAGACAACAACGGTACTCAGTGGACCCTTTGTGATGTATCAGACCGTGACGAGGATAGTTTAAATACGAATACTAATGGTATAGGAGCTCCCCTCGTAGTAAGATCGTATCTACATTCGTTGTTGGTGACTCAGCGTGCCGGTGCCCGAGCTCCACGACTTGATGTCGCTTTAGCTGTTAATATTGGTAAGTGAAAATTCGAAATGTTTAAGCATGTTTCCCGCAATTTACCGGGATAAGCAAGGGAATTTTAGATGAAGATACAAAAAAATACAATAATTCGGAGATTAGCTGATCTATGAAACCGTCGTGTCTCAGCATAATAGTTTTTAACTGTTAATTCCACTGGAGAGTAATAAATTGTTTTATTACCCAGTCAGAAGAGACAGCGTGGCGTAAATAATACATACACATAATTTAATTTGTCAATATGGTAAATTCCAGATGAAGACTACCGCAGTAAAGTGTTACTTCTATCAGATGAAACCAACCTTGAGTCGTGCTACCCGGACCCGTGCTTGCACGGCGGTAAATGCACAACAGATGATTCTAGAAATTACTGTCAATGTACAGGATATTATACCGGTGAGATATATTTACAGGGTAATAGTGGATTCAATTCCTAATTTGACGCTTGTATTTTTAAAACATCGAAGAATTAAAACGTGATATCTTTAAGTACAAGAAAAATTATAAACAGAGTGACGTATCAATGGCGTTAGCTGTTGCGGTATTCCGCGAGCATGAAATGAATAAAGACACAAAATTTCAATCTTAATAAAATTTATAAAAATTTCAGGAGCATTCTGCCTACTGACCGCATGCGAGCGGTCCCCTTGCGTTTTCGGCAATTGTTCTTTAGGGGGTACAGGCGGCTCTGCGGGAGGGTACACATGCGCGTGCGCTCGCGGCTGGCGTGGTAAGCGGTGCGCGGAGAGGGTGCGCCCGTGCGCGTCACGGCCCTGTAATAACAGAGGAGCGTGTGTGGAGAGAGATGGAGGCTTTATGTGTCAATGTAACCCCTCGTGGAAAGGCAAGAGGTTGGTTTTACTTTTATAATTCGCATCTTATCTTAACTTAGTAAATGTTCTCTTGGAAATATTCGCGGTACAACATCACGACCCTCTAAAAATAGAGGAGCATATGTGGAGACATATGCTATATAGACATATCTATGTCTAATCTGTTATGGAGAAAAGCGGGAAGCGTATGTAAATATATAAATATTTAATGATAGTTTAATATCAGTAGGTACTCTAATTTAACTTTATATAGCTTTAAATAATTTCAGATGCGAAGTCCCAAATCCGACACCAAATATCGTCGGCTTAGGAACGCGAATGATGCAAGAGCCTTTCTGGCTCGGACTGTTCGCCGTGTTCGTGGTATTGGGCATGATCGGGCTAATTTGGTGCGCGAAGAGGCATTTCCCGGAGAAAATAGAAAAACTCCTCGCCGAAGAAGCGGACCGATGTGCGAGACGTAAGTTTTTATTCCATCGAGTGAAACATGGAGGACAAATCTTTAGGCTTGAAACGAACACGGAAAGAAATTAGAAATTTCGATTACAATAAAGCACACTATGAACATGAGGCTTGTTTCACATAATACACGATGGATTTTTATCGATATATGTCATCACTGTATCAGTACTCGTGCATCGCTTTGAGATTGTTTTCGCACTGTCTGGAGAAGGCGCGTTTTGTCACTTCTTGTCTCATTTCTTTCTATGTTGTATGGCGGTGGCAGAAACTCTTTTAAATATTTTTAACGTTTTTATATTAGTTCTTACAAGCTAGCAATGTTTTTCTTACCTTTGTAACCTTTGGGGGCTCTTTTAATCTTTATTATGGATTTAATAAATATATCATAAATAATATTCGTTGGTTTACAATACTTGAGTTTCTGGCACTCGCGAAGTACACAATTATTTTAGTTTGCTTTTATTATAATTTTAGAAATAATAAACTTATATAAAAAATATTGTGCTTACATGGAAACATAGATAATAAATTAAAATTACAATTATATACTAAATTTGTAGAATATATTTTTTTTAAATTTCAGAGGAATCATTGGAATTTTTATATTTAGATACTATTTAAAATATTGGAAGTTATAGTAAAACTTACTTCAAGGTAGAGTGAAGTAAAATATTGTGTGAAGTAGTTTTAACATAGCTTAATCAATGGCCGGAGATACTTAATTATTGTATGTCTGTTGCTCGAAGAATATCATATAGCTCTTTGTTACGTCTAGTTTATTTTAATTTAAAGTTTTTAATAAAATAATCTCCATATAATTCTGTGTATTTTGGCAAATGCATAAAGCACAGCTATGTTTATCGTAGGAAGCTAGATATGAAAATTTTATAATCATTTTTTCTATTTTTCTGTGTCTAATTGTAAACAAAGCTGTTGTGGGTTCAGTTTCTACTACGGGAAGTAAGTCTCTTTACTTCAGTCTAACAATAAGACAAAGCACGACATTAAATTATACTTCTCTCTAACTTCCCTGCAAGAAACTTGTATTTTACTTATTCCTAAAGTAAATTTCTATTGCTATCTAGCTTCTCGTGATAACCGATGAAGCAAAAACAATAATATAACAAATTTAAAGCCTTATTTTACACTAAAGATAGTAAAGTATTTTAGAAGACGTTTAAAATTTTAAAGTTTATAACTCAATGGTTAAATATTTTGGATGAATTTCAAGAGGTGCAGTTTCGAATCCCGCTACGTGTTATGTTTCTACGTTTTCTAAAATATAAAATGTGTTTACTTCTGGCCGCTCGTGCTATTGCACGATGCTAATATGGTAGCGGGCGCGGTTGGTCTCGGGCGGCCGCGGTACACGGCGGTGCCGCTCGCGGAGCCCCACGGCGCTCACGTCGCGTTTGTCCACAGCGAGGGCGGAGCACCGCACGCTGCTCACGCGGCTGGGTATCCGCAAGGCGTCGGTGACGGGGCTCGCGCACCCGCGGACCGCGCGCACCTTTAGTTTGGACGATCTGTTAAAGACGACAGGACGTAAGGAGTGGAGCGCTATAACCCGTGCACTCCGCGATCGGATCACTTGTTCATACTTTTTGTGGTTTTTTTTTTTTATTTGGTTTGGATGCGTTTTTTTTTCTGGGTTGGGGTTGGTTTTCATTTGGCTTGTGTGGAATATGGAGTGTTGAGGGGTTTGAGACTTTAACCCTTATAACAGCTTCAATGTCATGTTTTATATTTGGTTTGCCATTAGCGTTTGTTATGTCGTTATCATTATACAAATATCTTTCCAATTTTTGTTTCTTTAACAAACAGTCTACTATGTAATCTTGTCCTAGATTGTTCCTTGTTGTATATATCTATATTCATAGTTTTTACATCGTAGCGCGGTTTTGTCTCTTTCTTGTTATTTCTTATCAATACATAGAATAATTAATAATTTTTCATATTCTTCTAAATATAACGTATAGTGAATATTTAACCCTTCATCGACATTTAAACTTATGTTATCAATCTAGCAATCATGTTTAACCCTTCATCAACATATCAGTCACAGATGAACCGCAGCGGAGCGCGCGGCGTATTTTAGCTAATTGTTGGATGTTCGCTATCTGAATGACTTGGTGTGGAATGCTCTCCCTGACGATACCGATACATCGTTGTATGCACCCTTGATATTGCATTAACACTTAAAAGCTCTTGTGTAGACGCTCCTTCCTACGTTAGCACCTTTTTAGATCGTCCAAATTTTTTCACCAAGTTTTCTATCGTCAATAATCTTTTCTACAAAATAAAATGTTATATTTAAATTTTAATTATTTTAAAATAAACAATTGACGATATAAAACTTGGATTTGTATTTATACTGAATGTCGCTTAAGCATGCTCTGGACATTGTTCTGTGCTATGTCTGTTCTGGATGTTATATTTTCCATTATTTTGTTTACTTTTGTAGTTACAAAAGTTAAGTATATATTTCTATTTAATGTCAATATATTCCTGTACACATCACATAACCTTGTCCGTAAGATTGTATAGCTATATAATAGTCAAATATTTTCAACATTTTATTCAAAACTTATTCCAAATCCGAAACAATTTACTTGAATATTCTCAATATGTATCTATACAATTATTTCATCATTGTCATTTTATTAATATTTACATACATTAATAAATTAACTTACAAAACTAGACACTTACAAATATTTTATAAAACATAAAATTGGCACTTTAAATTTACACTTTGTTGACTTTAAGTGCACTGACCCTAAAGAATTGGCTTCCACTAGATGCACATATAACAATATTGTTTTAATGAATGATAATAATATTAATTCTTGTTTAATTATCTTGATTTAAATTCCTTAGTAAGTCTATATTATTTACTCGTAGCTATGATCACCACCACAAACATGTTGTAGATTCGTAGCAACTTCGGATCACAGAACATGTATGACATTGTTAGTATTTCATACAGGGTCTCCGTCACCTCGCAAAAAACGTAATAACTCGACGCCAACTAAGAAAAATGCTGCAGAAAAGAAACAAATCTTACAGCAGCTTATAAGTCCGGCGCCTGCAAACGAGCACAACAAGAAAATAACGATGGGTGAACTGATACAGATGTCGGAAAAAAGAACATTAAGTACTGTAGAGAGTGCACCAGCTTTTGTAGAATACGGTGTAGACAATAAAGATACATCATTCGCTAGCGAAGGATCATCACCATCGACATCACCGTCAATGAAGCAAATATCAGATCCAAAATTGGAAAAGAAAGTTACATTTGCTCGCTTACTAAATAAAGTTTCAGCGGAAATGAGTTCTAGTTCTGATGTTGATATGGTGAATACGATAGCAATACCGATGGCGGTCATAGCTGATAGAACTATTAAAGCTAAAGCTTCCAGCACTCCACCGTCACCTGGTGTTGAAATTAGGTCTCCACATAGTACGTCCAGTAATCAAGGTAGCGATTCAATGTCTAGCCTCGACTTGACGCTAGCGAACGCGCCGTTAAAAAAGTATTCCAGGTAAGTTACCTTAAAGACTGAACATTAATTCTGGCGAAATTAATACGCTTAAGCTGACAAAGTCAATACTTTATATTTTAGAACGCCAAAAATATCAAGCGCCGATTCCATATTAGCAATGTTTCGTAACTTCTCATCATCTGCTCTCGCACGAGCCTCCTCTGGAGGTATCTCGGCCTCGAGTACTCCGACTGCGTCCTCGCCGCAGGACGACACCGTGGACGCGGACGATTTATCCCTCGCCTCCTCTCACATTCCCTCTCTTGCTCCGGATTCACCAATTAGACCTAATAATACTATTGAAATACAAGTAAGTATCAGTTTTGTATGCTTATAATTTTAGATCTTAACATTTTTCAAGTTGTCCATAAATCTTACAAATATAATTATATGTTGCGGCAAAGCGCGTCGATGAGTTCCGCCACTTAACACTATGTCTCTATAATTCGGAACGGAGTGTCTCAGCGCTATTTTTTCTCTGTCTTCGCTGCTGATTTGTTTTAATAATTAAATGTTATCTTTGTCACACATACTAATTATCTACACATACTAACTGTTTTATGTATTTCTGAATTGCAATATTATATACTGTGGAAGCGTATACGAGTATATTATACATATTTGCTTGTACAATCGTTATTGTTCAAAATATTATTATTTACAGGTTGTGGACCCTCTTAGCTCTAACAAACCTTCATCATCAGGTACCCTCCTACATCCACCCTCTATTCTCCTTGAAGTACCTAGTAGTATTAACAAATGTCTTTCTCCTATCCGTGAACTCCCTACTCCCCTGCCAACACCCTTGCCAACCCCTCTACCAACACCTTTACCTTCACCAAGAATGCCTCGCGCAAAAATGGAATCTGATATAAAAAGTGATTCTACAAATACTTGTATATCGCCAAGTGAAGATGAACTAGATGAAAAGGATCGTTCGACAACCGGACTACGGTTAAAGGTATTTAGTATCCTACGTACTGCACTGTATTTGTACTACTCTCTGTAAAATTATATTAATTTGAAAATTTTATTTACAGTTGCGCCAACCAGTTTCATGTACTGACTCGCCAACACCGTCCACTCAAGTGACTGACTCGCCTAGTCCTAGTTTCACTCATAGTCAAGATTCTGAGAGAGAATTATCATCCCCGTCTCCAGCACCACCTTCGCTTAGAGTGCCAGTTTTGACAATAGAACGACCATCTCCAGGTTCTCCACCACCACGACGAACACCACCTCATTTAGACTTCCAGCCACCTCCTTTAATAACTGTAACATACAACGCAAGTGAAGAATCAGATGAGCCAATGTCACCTCGGCCTCCTCCACCGACGGCTAACATGTGTTATTTAAGCCCATTTTCAATGTCAGCCAGAGGTGAGAGAGCACCATCGGAATCTAACCTATCTTCGTCAGGGTATAGCTCTATGGCCAGTCCAGGTCCATCTCGGTGTGGTTCGAGTAATCCTCTATGTCCTTCTGAAATGGAAGATCCAGGGTCCGGTGGGGGCCCATCGTGTTTTCAAACTCGAAGGAGGCCGCTAATGAAAACTAATTCAAGTCCAGCAACTTCCAATGAAAATGGAAATGAAAGGAGAAGAGGCCGTTCTGATTCAGAGACGCTATCCGACGATCCCTTATTAGAATCAAATGATGAAGGAATAGGTACTGATGAGAGAGTCGACGATGTCCCGTCTAGTGCTAAAGAAATGGAGAATTTATCCGCTTTAAAAGAAACATTAGAACTTCCAATTTTGTGTTCACCGAGTGGAGTTACTAAATGTACGATCGTAAAATGCATCAGTGTAGAGAGAGGTTTGGACGAAAAAGCTAGTTTGAAACCTCCAATTTTGTTTTCGGACTGTAGCCGCCCTTTGAGCCCAGTTAGTTCTAGAAGTGAAAGCCCTTTAAGTGATAAAACTGGTTTGGGCAGATTCTCGCCCCAATTCTATGGTCGTCAGCTACCTTTTACAGATTCAGATGGTCTTTATGATTTTCCTAGTTCTGAATGTGTTAAAGGAGGTAGCTGTAAGGGAAGTAGTACAGCTCATAGGAAAGCTGGAAGAAGAAGAGATAGAAGGACACCAAGAACAACGTCGCATGAAGTGGCGGGAACGGCGAAGTCAACATTACCTCATATGCCACATTCAATGCACAATTTATTAGAAGTAAGCATTTTTTGCATAAATAAATTATAAAGCTTAAAAATATGCATTTCATCAAAAAAATGTTTACTGTTAGTAAATATTTTTTTAGAATATTTCTTTTATTTGAAAATGAGTAATTATGTAAAATTTTGTTACAATTCGTACAGTTATTTACCGATGATTAAATTCACCAATTTGTTTTATAATTGATAAAATTAAATGTCCCTTGACCTCGTAGGTGCCCTCTTGCGCAAATCGAGGAAGGAAAAGCGGCAGGCGTAGATCAAGATCACAAGCACCTGCGCTTGCGACGTCTTCTTCTTCCGAGGAGTCGGTGTCGAATGCGTCAGTCGCGTCAGTAGCTTCAGCCCGCGAACTTAGATTACCCGACTTGGACATGCAGGTATTTAGTACTCGTACATGAGGTTTCTTGTTTCTGTATGTGTAACCGTGTTTATATTAACACTTTTTGTATTTTTATAACATTTTTGGACTTGAACACGCACTAAATTGTGATTTTATTTAATGACACATTTGAAACTATATAATAATAATATTTTTTTAATATTTTTAAGGAATTAAAAAATATTCTATTTTTATAGTGTTGATTATTTATTCACTATGAGAATATAGATTATTTCAATATTAATACAAGTTGTTTTCCTTGAATAGTATTACAATATTCAAACAAATATAATACGTTTTGACAACCTTTCTCTACCAAATTATACAAATATTCATTTTTGTTATTAGTAAATAATCTATATTCCCAATGTAGCTTTCGCTTTAAAGCTTCGCTTCATCATAAAATATATACGAGTATATAAATTAAAGCACAAAATGATACGTTTATAGTTGTTATAGCCTGCACTTCTTTATTTTATGAGAAATTATGGCAAAGGTTACATATGTTATTGATATTAACTACTACTATAAAACACCTACCTACCCAGTTTATTTTCGCGATGTCTTTAAATAGCGAAAGTAATGTTTTAATCATTTTTTTTGGTTGGTGGTTAAAAATATATCAACTTATAGTTTCTACGGTATCTTTCTATCTTAAAGAATATTTGATTTGAATAAAAAGAAGACATATATTTTGGTTAAGTAATAAAAAGTGTCATGCTCAAACATTTGGCACATATATCACTGAACTTTGCCATTATTTTCCAATATCGTGCATTCAATTAAACAATGACATAATTACAATATCTTTTCCTCATAATTATCCCCAAAGAAATAGAAAGGTAACATTTTAATTGTTTTAATACACGACATTGAAATACTAATATATTAATTTATAACTATAAATTTCTTTACGCGATGTCAACGCATAGATATTGTAATTATAATATTTCTTGATATGAAATTTTAATTTTTACTAGAGTTCCATGCCTCAAAATTACATGAGGAAACCTTTGTCGTCCGTCAATTAAGTCATTTAAATTGAATAAGCGATATTTCAATGTTGTTTGAGCTCGTTACGTTCAGTTGGCCACGTGTAGTGTGTTCACAGCCAGAAGCCACGCGTCTCAAGAAACCGCTACGTCGACAGAAGTGCAGGAGCTCCGAGGTGATTGCCTCTATTGACCATTATATTGATATCTTTATTAAAAAATATATGATTTTACGAATTTATATGAAAAAAAAAACAGCATTATGTTTTTCTCGCATTGTAGAGTAGGGGAGAGTTGTGTTTAGAACGCATTTTCATTGATCGTTAGATCAGTCGTTATCGGGGAATCTCCGAATACAGGCTATGGATTAATGAAAGTGGCATGTCTATGTACGGCATGCCCCCGAGTGTGTATCGAACCCACAGCTATCACGGTTACAATAAGGCGTTACCTCCCGCGAGTACGGCTTCGAATTTCTGAGAAATAAAATGTTTTGGATATTTTACACTGAAAATTTTTATTTAATTATAACAAATCGTTTTGTTACAAAACTGTTTTTTTTTTAATGTGGTTATCAATATAATGAGTTAATAAAATCTTTTATATTCACGATACATATTTTAAATGATACTCTGGAACTAGATTCGACGCGCGTATGTAGTATTATATATTTTTGGAAATCTTTTCTGCTGTAATCTTGACGATAATTCGCAAATAACCATGTTAAAGAGTTTCATTTATAATTTGTATTTTTAATGTTATTTCTATGCATTTTTCCATTAGGACACTGTTGTTTGCCAATTTATGGCATTGTGTATTGAGTGACGTAACTCAACGCCAAGTTTGCCTCGTTACCAGAGCAAGAAAACAAAATATTTAAAAATATAAATTTCTGAGGGAGGATCGAACCCACAACCGAGGCTTTTACAGTCACCGGATTGTGCCACTGCCCAACGACGGCCGCAATTTCGCAATGATCATTTTATTGTTCAATTTTCAAGATCTAACCTATCCTATCCATAAAAATACCTACTTGGTTAATAATATTTGTTGTATGATAACATAAATTTTGCTTGAACGCCTTTAAAATGCCCTCTTAATAAAAAATAACCCGCAAAATATATTCGAAAAAAATATCCCCTTTTCATTTTGCTAAAGACAACACAAATTTAGTTACAATAAAATTTTTTATTTATCTCAAATCAAGAGCCAAGAGACAAATATTGATATTACAGGACACTTCGTCGAAGATCTCCTCGAGCCTCGACCTCACTGAGGACTCGCGGAAACCGCCGAAAGTGAATAAACTACGGACTATTGGAAATCAAATAAGGTTCAACTATTTATTTATATATTTTATGTTTATTTTAAACGCATGTTTTATAACATTAACTCTGGAGAAAAGATTAGAAACTTATGTTAGCGCCTTTTGGAATACGTCCAAGAACTAGAGTAATTTTAAAATTCTAGAATTATCCAGAACTTACCATTAGGTAAAAATTAATATTAGGTAGTAGACTAGTTCTTTATCGCTGCTCTGCTCGCAACATCTATCCTTCCTTCATATATTAATTTTCTTCTTCTTTAAATATTATTAATATTTTGAAACCACTCATGTGCACGAGCGTGCGTCTGTAAGTCCGACAGGTTGTGGGGTCAATTCCCACTTGAAGATGTGAAATATTTAGTTGTGTTGTTGAGGCCAAGTTAGTCATTAGGTACCAACGTTTCCTATGCCTTCAAATCATTCATTGCTTATTCTTCAGTTTAATTAAACAAAAACATAAGTAAAATTCCTACAACTAAGCGAATTATATCGCTTAAGTTGTAAAATATTTCCATTACACCTCTTATTAAAAAACATAAATTAGTGATTCATTATACTCGACAGTTGTAGGGTCGATTCTGATTTACTTGCTTGCCACGAAAGTTCAGCGGAAAATGGTAGTTACAGTATATTAACACTAGGTTCCCTCTCTCTACACTGCTTTGCAGTAAAATATGTGGAACTGCTAAGATTTTAATCTTCATAAAAAAAATGTATTTATCCACAGGTTTCTGCGTCGCTTAGAGCGAAGTTTAAAAATGAAAGAAAACTACCCCGCGATATCCGACGACGAAGGCGACGAGTCGTCCAGTGTGACGTCACCGCTACTACAGGGGAGAAAGGATCTCAATAGAATAAGAACGGGACATGCCATATCCGCGCCCTTGCTGTCCAGACCTAAGATTGTGAGGCAGAGGCGATACGATAAGTCGTTCATTAATGATGAAGTAAGAACATTTAGTGCTGCGCCGGGACAGGATAATTCTGATTGAATTTTATTTTGTTGTATTGATAAGAAATAATATGTTACTATGTATTCTGATAACTTTTTGTTTTCAAAAAATTGACAACTGTCTCCTAAAAGCTTTTGTTAAAGAAAAAGTTAAATTCCACCTACTTACTTCATTTGAAAATCTTTCAGTTACTGTTATTGTCATTGAATGGATGAATAAAACAATTTTTTATTCTATTTTATCCGCGCATACAGAATTGACAGCACGTTAACCAAGTCAAAGTGACATTTTCTATAGTTTTTCTCTAATTAAAGAAATTTCCATGACAACGGATAAAATCGATTCGACTTAAAAATGTTAAAAAAAATGGACGAAATGTAGAAAAGAGAGGGGATATCAGGAATTTTAGTAACTAATATACGGGACAAGTTATATCTAACACGTTTAATACAAGATTCTAATCTAATGTGATATAATGTAATGTACGTAGAGCCATTGTTACTGTAGATTAATTAATTATTCCTGCGTTTAAATTTAGTTTCGTTTTGATGTCTTCGATTTTCATTATGGTAAGTTTTGTAAATAAATTTCCGATAGCAATAAATTATTTAAGTGTTTTATTAGAATTAGTGGGTAAAGCTGATTGCTCACTGTCGTTTTTCTGGGTAACAAAAAGTTTTAAGTATTAAAATACTTATTATATTGACTTTTTAGACACATTAACTTAATGAGATTAAAAATAAATAGTATTTTTTTTTGTCACGGGGAAGAAAATTTTTATATCTTATTTTACATTAAAACAGATTTTTTTATAAAATATCTTATATTTTAATATAAAATAAGTCAATGTCAAATATTGTTTTTCAAAATACACAAAATAATCTCTTTTATTTTTTATATTAACTATTCTATAAAAAAAAATCCACTTTATTATTTTTATATATTAATAATAAATATGGATCGCGAGAGTGTGTGATCAGCGTAAATATATCTTATGAATAAACCTAGTTATGTTCATTTAGCAAACACGAAACGAATCTTACGCGTAATGTGTGTATTTGTTTACAGGCACTTCACTATTATTTGTTGTTATAAATAAATAATTGTATAAAGATGTTTTTTGTAAATATTTTTAAACGTATTGCTCAAAATGGATATTTTGTGAGTTGTCTTTTTGTGCACTATTTGCTAATGTATATAATAAATACCATACATATATTGTTTGATATGTACAATGTACATACCGGATACGAGAGAACTTTCCTTTCTTTATATGTAATTATGCTATTTATAAAAGACTTGTAAGTTGTTAGTTTATAAGATCAAAAACAAATCGAAAGGCCCAAAAAAATTGGTATACCAAATGCACAATTACTATTTACTCTTATACTATAATGTGTAAAGTAAGCACATGTACGCTGGTAGGTCTTCAAAGTGTAATATTCACAGCACTATAATTTTTCTTATTCATTAAATACTTTTTGATGTTATTCTTCAGTCTGTTTTCATACAAATATATCTATTTTTTTTTAAGTTATTGATAAAGGATTTAATATGAACCCCCCACCCAGCAATAATAACTTGTGATGGAAATATCCTAAGACTGACGTAAGTGTGTGTGTCAGCTTATTAGGATATATTAAATTAATTGTAAATTACAATTTCGCTGCTATAATTTGATTTTCTATAGCAAAAATAAGCTTTTTTCTTGAAGTGTGTAAAGTTATCGTATAAAAAAATCTTCATGATCAACACATTTACGTTGATTACTTATATTTATAAAGTATTGTTTGTTCTTTAAATTATTTAAATGTTATCATGGCTTAAAATTTCGAATTAGTTTTACTATAAACTTTTAAATAATGGCCTGTTTGTTGAGACTGATTTTCTAAAACATATTTTTAAATATAATTTTTTAACCTGTGCAAACTTTTCTACAACATCCATTTCTTTTGTAGCATAAACCTACCTATATTTTTAACAATTATAATAATTTCCCAGTACTAATATATATTTTTTACTTAAATCATCTAGTGTACCCCTTTTTATAGCGCTAGTAGAAATTATTGTGCAAAAGTAACCCTTTCATATATGGTATATCGAATTTTTTGATATTATTTTCGATTCTCCTCTCATATTTTTCCTATTATGTTTTTATTTGCTTTTACCTGTCTATTTTTATTTACTTTAGAAATCTTTATACACCCAAAAAACACTTTTAACCCAATTCTTATAAGCAATATATAAATTAAGTATATCTAAAATATTCATAATATTCTTAATGTAAAACGCTGTGATGGATTCGCGTAGGTGTAGTCTATGACAAGGAATATTGATGTTTAGATTTTTTATCTATCCCTGTCCTTAAAAAAAATGTTATTTGTTCTATATTTTTATCTATAAATAAAAAAGATTAACGCAATTTTTGAAAACGCTATCCTCGAATTTATGGGATTACGGATTATAGTCATGATGTAGGACCATTAATGAAAATAATTCACTTATAATAAGAATAAAGTGCACCTTTGTAGGTTAAGAAATCGCTAATATTAATTAAATAATTTTCAAGTCACTCACTCACTAGGATTAATGGATTTTGTTTTTTTTCTATTTTATTGTTTATCTGGTAAAATTTAGAAAAATGCTGAAATTAAATATTTTGTTTTGGTGTATTTATTGAATTTTTTTTTTCTTGTTTGTGCAATAAAGATTTCTTAGGTTGATTGATAGATTGATTCGTTGGTTGATTGAATGCGATACGATGTAAATATGTGCGGTTTTACACTATACGCATATTTGTTAAAATGTATAACCATAATTACCATCTTATTCACAACGTAAGAACAGAGTAAAATAAATTTTGCTTGTTATTTATCTTCTGTCTTTCATTTGTGATCCAATTCATACCTGTTACGTCATGTTTTGTCGAAGGGACAGCGTGCGGCGTCTGGCTGAAAGCATGGTAGTTGCTTATTCGATCTCCACGGGACAGTAAATTATCTCCATATACCTGCTCCGGCAAGACGAAACATTAAAGACAGAACATAAAAGGTCAAAAACAACTCAAGAATTCGGCATAAAGTGTAGAACGGAGTGTCTTAACACTAGGTTCCCTCTATCTACCCAGCTGTGTGCGGGATATAGCGTGAAGCTGATTTTAAAAACTACTCAAACTCTTAAAAATGTCCATACATGAATTTCTTTCCTTTGAAGTGATTAAAATCTAATTTTACTTTTTAACTTTTAGTAAATAATGAAAAAGCGTCATGAAAATTCTTCTTATTATTAGAAAACGAAAGTAATACAGGTTAGTAGGCTAATAGTTATGTAGTTCAGGTGAGCGAAGGCGCGAGCGGGCCGCTAATTATTGCTATTCGTCTACAAAGAACAAATTTATAGAAATAAATTCCATTTTACAAGCAATTCAATCTTTATTTAAATAATTATATTATACAAAGCTTATGCTAAATATCACATTATGTATGTACATAGGTCACATTATAAATTGTAAAATCAAATTAAAAAATAATGGGAATCGAACCTACAATTGCTGTGTAGTAGAAGTGCAAATTATTTAACATAATCTATACTATAATAGAATATTAAAACAATTTGTCTATTTAATATTCAATGTATTCACATTTGCGAAAAATTATAGGGACATTTAAAAAGACGCATAGCATAATAAATCTACTGTTTTTTTAATTTTATGCTGTATCTATTTATTTTTTTAAATTATTTGTATACAAATAAATTAAGCATATTATCTTTGAAGTACAAAATACCATTAAATAAAGTTTGTATATACAGTAAGCAATTATTTTATAAGGTAAAGCAAGAAGTTAATAACATTACTTTTTTATATTAGTACTTTATAAAAGTAAACCGAATTATATAAAATTTGCTTGTTCTTTCATTAAAAAAGACCTTCTTCTTCTTTCATTAAACACCTATTAATAACGCTATAAGATTTTTTACAATTAAAAATATCTTTATGACAAATTTGTATTAATTACAAAACTTCTCAAACAACGTTTGATTAAGTTAATAAATTAATATATCTATTAAAAATAAGTTAGATAAAAAAAACCTAAATTGACATTTCGAAATATTATGTACTTATAAAACAATAAACAACGTGTGCAAAAAAAGAGAAAACAGACAACCACTAAATCACATTAATACAATTTTTTCTTAACAAAAAAAAAACAGGTTTAATAGCTAGTCCACATACATATATTAATTATACCTAATTTCACTCATTTCGAATGTGTATTTTATAAGGAAACACAAGGCAAACGAACGCTCGGCTCACTTCATAGTAAGTGCTACAGCTAGATTTGTTATAATATATATGCATATACAACAAATCTTATTAGATGATGTATTCTATTACTATTACTCTATAAAAATTGTACAAGGTTTTTCTACTGTATTAGGGTTTTCTTTATTAAAACTTCCAACTTTTCTTCCCATAGCAGGGCAGGCACAGGGTATAAGCCTTGAGTAACTCCGACAGCTATATCTACGTATATGTATCTCACTTTGGATATGAATCGTACATTCTTTTCTCACAAATAATTATATATCATTTATATCCTGCCCGTCTACGTCCATTCGGTCGTCCGTTAAATATGCAGTAGAGCTGTAGCAAACCGTATGTATTCGTTACTATGCAGGTGTGCCACCTAGTTCTGAGTAACGAATCGTTACTCACATTTTTCATATTATTCATACCTACACTGTTTTGGTTTACGCAAGTACTATATATTTGTGCGTGTGTCTTGACACGCGGCGGAAAGTGAAAGAACTAAATTGTTTTAATAGTTATATGACTGCGAAGGATTTTGTTTTTGAAGGAAGGATAGAACTATTAAAATCATAATCATTTATATAAATGATTTTTATATACGCCAATCAAATATTTATTTAAATACTTGATTGACAGTCCAGAGCCTGAAAAGTATGAAAGAACATCAAATAGTTTGTCCTCGGTGTGAGAGCGAGTTAATTATGTGCTGTAAGCAGTTCGATTTCGCTACGTTTGTATTTTGACAACTCTCGCTGCCTAGGACCTTAGCTCTCTCTCGTCATCATAACCGCGGATGATGATACATCTTATATCCAATCTTCTAGTGGAGTTACTTAACCCAAGCCTACAAGATGCCTACTTTTATGACACTCCTTTCCAAACGCACCGCTCAGTTCTACACAGTCTACACGTTGTATTTTGAGTGGCGGAACTCAAAACCAAACAAAAAAAATAATCCTCCACCCGAACTAGGGTCAAACCCACAAAACGTTTAGCCATACACTGACCGCGGCACGGTCGCACGGCCTCTTATGCAAAATAATTTATTAAAATATATGCAAACAAATTACAACAAATCATTACAGAACAAGAAATTTTACTATTAGAATCACAGATAATAAATCAAAATATCTATATTTAAAATAATCAAATAATAATTTAAAATAAATCACGAGTCAGTCATTAATTGACTGACTGATTTTCATGCCATATTATGTTGGCATAAAAATTAAACATAATAAATGTTTTACATTATACATAATAATGGTGACCTCTGACTATAATATTTTTTATACTAGCAACATTAATATTTAGTTATAATTATCAAAGCAAAATAAAATGTAGATTGCTTTCTACTACTTAAAATTACCTTATTTCTCATCTTGTTAACTATATACAGATACATGTGTATTAGGCTTTAAAAAAAAATTAATTATTTAAAAAATAAATTATCAATTGGTGCCGCGGAATTTATAACATTTCTGAATAAATTAATTTAAGATATGTATAATCTTCCTTTAGTTTGGTTGAATTATCTTTCATTCAATGAGCTCCGATATACTTAAATTCAATTCTATGCTATTCTTCATAAATTATTTCACATATTATATACATCACTCGTATATACTCGTACAAGCAAGGAAAAATAAATTAGAAAAAAATATAATACCTATATTAAATTCGAATTATTTCTTTGTTTAGTTATTACAGCCCTCGAGGGCTCTAAGCTCAGCTTTAAACTAATATTTGTGTGCCACTTTTTTGGCCTACCTACATCAGCAGCGACATACATTCTTAATATTTAATTTTGTGTTCGATTTATTATAAGCTGCCATTATCACTGTACAATAATGAAAAAATGTTGTGGCTCTGAATTAAAAAGAACAAAAATTTACAAACAAGAAGAAAAAAATTAGAAAAAACATATTTTAGATCTAAAAATCTGTGCCTTACCATTAAAAAAAAATCTCAAAACATCCCATCATGAATACCGATCGGTACTAAAATGGCCAAAAAAATGGCGAAATTCCGCAAAACTAACTTCCAGTCATCAGGGACAGCGTACGGCAATATAATAGCTGTTAACTTATGAATTTCGTGAGCCGTAAAAATGAATATATACGACGTTAAGATAAGATTTAATATGGGAGCACTGGGTATTAGAACTAAGACGCCATGAGTGTCGGCCGCCAACCAAATATGAGATTGACTGGCGAACAATTCCAATGTAATCGTACCAAACCACGCAAAGAAACTAGAATGCTTAGTCCTCAACGCTCCTGAGACATTTCTTAGTATAATATACGATATTATAGGCAAAAAAGCAACGTAACTGTGAATTTCGTTGCAATTTGCCAAATTCGAGCACAGGAAGGTAAATGTGACGTAGCTGCCTAGAGCTATGAAGGCTAAGAGGGTAGCTGTGAGAGAAAGTCCGGGGGTAAACAGATTACTGTGGTTATTGTCGTCGACGAGATTGTATCGCTGGGCTAGGAGATATGCAGTGGCGAATATTATGCCGTAGGCCATTGAGTATCTGTTGGAAATGGAAATAAAGAGTATTATTAAAATAAAATCAAATCAGCTTCACGCTGTATCCCGCGCACAGTCGGGTAGGCAAAGGGAACCTAGTGTTAAGACACTTCGCTCCCCGTTAAGACATTTTGCGCCGAATTCTGGAGACTGCACAATGAGTGGCTGATATCAACGCCTCCCTTCGACACCAGAACGAAGAAAATGGAAATATAAATTTTAAAATGTTTAAAACTTTAAACTCTTTTCAAAAACTCACCTATCCTGCTTCCAATCCAACCACCACTGGTGTATATCATCATCCGCATTTACAAATAACGCTTTCCACGGCCTCATTACGAATATCTTTTGAAAGAAAACTTCGCTCATATATAAAACTGTCACTATTGATAGGAGGCCTAGAACTTTGGCCGCTATGTATAGATATTGGTAGGGTTTAGATTCTAATGTGTGGCTCGACGATGGTGTTATGTGAGGTGGTAGAGCGAAGATCACGAATATCTGAAAATAATCCAAAATATTTTTAATAATTGGGCCGCAATAGCGCAGTGGGACTGTACCCACGTATACTCCTGATAGCTGCGAGTTCCTGCTTGGACAAATAATATTATTTATTTTCTTTTATTAACCTTTTCGCATATGGGAATGTAGGCAGAGAGAATTAGAGATAAGATACCCCCACTTTCTGCTCAATTTTCGAGTCATTGATGACATTATCGAAGAAAGTTTACGTTGCCCTTTGTCTACCACAGAAAGAAACTAAAAATATTGTAAATATATAAATATAATCTTCCATGAATGGAAATCAAAGCAATAAACATCGCTTTTAAGGGCAGACAGTGTCCGCATAGCACGATGGCTTTGGGTAAAATGTCAATCATTCGTTAATTATATATATATATAGTCGTTGCTCTGAACTGGTAAGTCAGAAGTCCCTTAATGATTATATATCTTTACCAAAAAATTAAAAAAAACAACTTACCAAAGTATACCAAAACGAGACCAACGGTATGAAACTGTAGAACTGATATGGTCTATTCATTGTCAGACAGAGAACTATAGTCAGAAAGTTCAGTCGGAATATTACTCGGAAATATCTGACTAGACTGGTGTCCCCAGTTTTCCATGTGTAATAGAAATGGCCGTATCCAGTAAGGAATAGGTAGGCAGAGACAAGTGCTTTAACGAGCATATATATTGGTAGTACTTTGCTGGCACCCGTCACTTGGTACACTAATATTACTAGTTGCATCCAACCCTTCCATTCGTTTGTTTGCTCTCTGTGTAGAAGTCTTGAATGGCTGAAAAAATACGTATAATTCGTTTGAAACATATAATTAAGGTGTTTTTAACTGAAGTTAAGAATTCTTTTTTTTTAATGTATCCACTGTAATCACAGACCGCTCCTAAAGAGTTTGATTTTAACAGTAGTCTGTGGTAATGGTTAAAACATTGAGATGTAAAAAAATACATGTTAGGTCAATAAATATTATCCAAACGCTAAAAACATGTTTTTTAATTAACGACTTAAGTCAGCTTAACATTTAATAATCAAACAAAAATTATAAACTTAGTAATAAAAAAAGTCTCACCTACTAGACCTAGATTCGTCTGTAAAAAACAATCCAAGCGCAAAAACATAACCGACTGGCAACCAAAAACTCCACTCCGAGTAGTATTTATTTTCCTTCATAAAAAAATTTGTTCTGTCGCACAGATAAAAATACGCCATAATCATGCCGAGTTTGGCCAAAGCTGTTATAGCTGATGGGGGTTCAATGACTTTTGGTGTTACGAGGGAATACCCTTCCATACGTTGTTTTATATTCTGTGACCATTTCCATAGATAACGTATGCCGGATAACACTGTACTGGAAAAAATATTATTTTTTTTAGATTCATGCTGTACACCACACATAGCAAGGTGGACAGAGGGAATCTGGACACTTAATATTAATACAATCCGTTTCTATTAAGACACTTCCGTTCTCCATTTTCCGCTAAACTTTGCAGGCTTTGTGCTTTGCCTTTTTTGGCAGTGTTGAGTTCTGCCACTCAACATGCAATGCCTCCAGAATTCGGCAGAATGTGGGAAACCGAGTGTCTTAACATCAGGTTCCTTCTGCCTACCCTGCTGCGTGCGGGATACAACGTGAAGCTGATTTTTTGTGCTTTGCCTCATTCCCAGAGTGAGCAAATAAAAATTAATATTTCACTCAATCAAATGGTAAATTGAGTAGTACTCAATTAAATGAAATAATAAAATTACAAAAAGTCTCGATAACCTTTTTTGTATACTTGTATTAAAAATATATTCTTTTTAATTAATATTGCAGCACAAATTTGATTGCATTATGGCAGGTCAGGCACATGCTGTTTTTCATAATGTTTTCTCTCATTGTATTTTTTATATTATCTCTTACACTATAGACTCACATGGTCTGGTCTTTTATACATACATTACTTTACTTCTTTTAAAGAAATATAAACTCACCACAACAAAAAAAGCGCAAACGTCAACAATTGCAACTGAGTGCAGGGTTCAGGTTGGGCACAACAAGTGCCATCATTAAAATTCATATGATCATTACAGTACATATTCAATAGTATTTGGGCAGAATGGCGTAGAGCCGTTGGACTTATTGTTAGTCCATCTATAGATGAAGAAGCAGCTGCTGCAAGACGCGGGGAATTCCATAGTTTTATTGCACTGTGTTGTAATATCTGAAAATCAAATTATTTTTTAATTTAAAGCTAATATTATAATATGCGATAGGAGAAGGAATAAAGGGAAAACGTCGGGAACATAATTTAAAAAATACCTGGACGACAAACGACACGTATTGCAAAGCACTAAGCAAGATTTAAAATTGGTAGTAACATTTTAGATCTTTGTCAAAGACCATCATCAATCGATTATATAAAAAATAGAATCATTCATCAATTGATTATATAAAAAATATTTTTAAAAAATTAAATTATTTATAAAGTGAAGAACAGATTTTTTTTGAAAGAGATGAAGAAAGGAAGGCATGAATGAATGAATGAATGAATGCAAGATCAGTGTAAATGGTAAGGTACTAGAACAAGGGAAGTGGTATATTCGTGAAGTATGTTCAGCAGAGATGGAAGATACGAGATGGATGTGAAAAGGCGTGTTGCTGCCGGTAACAGGGTTAACGGCGCCTTAGTTGCATTGATGAGATAGCGAAACGTCAGCACAGGTACGCGTTTGGCCGTACACAATGGTACCGACGCTGTTATACGGCAGCGAAACAAGGGTTACAGACGAAGAATGAAAGAAAGATGAATGCCATGGAAATGCGATCTCTTCGTAGGATATGCGGTGTCAGCTTAGCTGACCGAATCCGCAATGAACACAGAAAGGCAGGTACTAGCGAGGATGTCACAGTGAGAATGAAAAAGAACATGCTCAGCTGTTCTGTGCATATCTAACGAATGAGTGATGAAAGAATGACAAAAATTTCAAAAATCAAAATAGAAAAAAGACACAATTGATTACCTCAACAGCAGCCCTATTATATGCATCAATATCACTGTTACTTATTTTTACATCACTATTTATTTTTGTACTGTCAATTGATTCTAGAATCTTCCATAATACATGAGTACCTCTCTCGTCTAATGCATCTACTGGTTGAACAAGCTGTGTTAAGTTACGTTTATACTCTTCTAATGTTTGTTCTGTTGTGTTTCGGTTTCTTATTAGCTGTAAACCTATACTTGCTATTATGACTGAGGGTGGTCTTTCTGAATATTGCCTGATGAAATAAAAAAATATATCATTATTTCACATAGAATATAACATTGCAATAGAATGGTTATGGTTTGTTTCCACCACAGGGAGAGTAGTATGTTTAAAATATTAGTAAAGCTGTAGATAAAATATTAGTAAAGCTGTAGTCAGATTTAAAAAATGTTTAAGAGCCTAATGTTCTTGTTTGCCTGGCAACATATGGCAATAATATGATGGGTTCAACTCTATACAATGTTAAGACACCTTGAATGCTTCGAAAACATGTAGGTTCAAACCCTGCTATTGTTGGTAATTTACATAGTTCTGAGTCCTGAGTCATGGCTCAGAGAGTAGTGTATGAAATTTTATAACTAAATATTTAAAAATTTATTATTAAACCCAGAGGCCAGTAATGGTGCATGGACATAACCTAAAGACTGTAAAGGCAGCCGGTTGTGAGAAAGGAAATATTTAAGATTTTAATTTCTTTCTCTAGTGTTGAATCAAAGCACAGTGCTGTATATAGTGTTTCCAGATTTTGTCTTAAACTGAAGAAAATAAGCAGCCTTTAAACTGAATATAGATATGCTTTACACTTTATTAAGAATAATACTATGTATTTTTTGTCACATACAAGGAATAATATAATCTTAATAAAATATTTATAATCTAGTTGAATGGTTTGTTGCTTTAACAGTCAAACCTTTTACATATAATGAAGCTACTCTAAATCTACAATACATATAACAAAGCTACTTTAAATCTCACCACATCCTAAACTGTTCAACCATTGTTTTAGAAACATCATCGCTCCATATGAATGTGACAGAGAGTTTTAATTTATTATCCACATATGTGTAGTTTGGCATTCTATGGTGTATTGTTGAATATGATGAATCCATATCTAATCTTGTTTTTATGACCCCTAACAAAAAATATAAAGAAATAAAATTAGTCATATATTATATAGAAAAATAAATTATAGATAACTAAATATCTGTAGCAATAATATAAAGCAAAAGAATTTTTAATCTAATTTAATCGCAGGATGTAGCAGTACCAATCGAAATCTTCTTTCAAAAAAATATTTTTACATTGTATAGTCCAATTATCCTGTCATAACCTGTAGTCAGATTTATCTTAGGATCTTAGAATGTGTCAACTTGAAAAGTGGAAAATGGAAAAAATAACTATAATTTTGATTCCAAGAATTTAGTCAACCTACTTATAATTATTAATTTTAATTTTAACAAGGATTCATTGATAATTAATATTATTAACTAATTGTGATTAGACTTACCAATGAAATATTCATATAACTGTTCTAGCCTTGAGTCTCCTATAAATGCAAAGCTATTGTAATTGCCCCAAAATGCTAAATACCGTAAACATCTTCTTGCATCACTGAATAAGAAGTATAAGAATATAGGCATGAATTATTTTCATATGCTTACTAAAGACAAAGTACAACCTTGAGGCACCCCACACAATACACAAATTTTCATAAACCAGACAGAGAGCAAGAAACAGTGTCTTAATGCCAGTTTCTCTCTATGCTTTATGCAAATAGAAGCATGAAGCTAAAAGCAATTTCATAAAATATAAGTACAAAGCATTTACATAACATTATTCTTAATAATGGAATTAATAGTAAAATGTAATAATTTGGGCTTACGTTTTTGAGTACTTGTGCAGCATACACCCATATGGTTGCCATTCATGATCACCCTTATATCTACCAGAGGATAACAGCCAGGTGCAAGAATCAGGGCCTGAAAAATAAAATTACATATAGCTTAAAAAAAATAAAAAATCTGTAAACAATGTATTTATTCGAGTCAAATAATCTTTTAATATTGTTTGAGATAGAAAACTCACCATATCTTAAATGCAGTATGCCATGATAACCAATAAATCCAATTACAAGAACGAAAGCTAAAACTTTAGCATTCTCCACGTTTAATTGATCAATAAACCATTCCGCTGAACTTTTCTTAGGATAAGAACCCATTATTATGATACTTCACCGTACTTATAAATCTGAATTTAACCACTATAAGTGTGGTCTATTGAATGCAATAACAGCATTCAATAGCTGAGGATGATATAAGCTAGAAATAAAGGTTGTTTTGATTAAGAAACATTTCAAATAAAACTTGTAAACATAGATCCTACTGCAAATATAACTCAGCAGACCAAACGTCACAAACAAATACTAATTCTGTTGACATTTACATTGACATTTGCCGATAAAGCCGGTATTAAAATAATTACCGTGACTTAAAATGTTATTGTATTAGTTTTTTTTATTTCAAAAACCCTCTTGTTATACATTGCTTTTAAAAAATATTTGTTTTACAGATCATGGCTTTTAATAAATTAGTTAACGAAAAACCTACTTAAAAATATTTACAATAATAAACATTTTAATTAATTTATTCATCGGAAAACATATGAAAATATTTTTAATAAAATGATATTTCAAATGATAAAGATTAGAAATTATAAAATCATGATAATTTATAAAATAAATCAAGTCGCACATATGTGACTTTGGTATAAAATTTTAATGGCAACATTATAGGTCGTAATTTGTACAATGGCGGCTATGTCCCCGTCGGAGGTTTGTAAAGTTAAATTAAATATAATATTTAGTGTTGTATATCTATAATACATTCAAATCAATTTAACATTTTTGTTCTATATTTTTTAATTAACTTTGAAAATAAAAAAAATCCAAGAATAACTTTAATTAGTTATACGTAACTGTTGTGACAGTTGTCCTAGTAGGTTTCTTGTCAAGTTTTCTATTGTTGTGTTGTCGCAAGATATTTTTATTTTGGAGAGGAATTTCAGAATACTAATAGAGAAAATATTTATTTATTTTCTTACAGAGACGTTTGCAGAAGGAACTTATGTCTTTAATGAAAGAACCTCCACCGGGTGTTACTGTGGACGGAGATCAGGCTAGCCAAAATCTGACACTGTGAGTGACCTATTTACTTAGTGCCTTCGTTATTTCAGTAATTTCTTTAAGCTACTATTTTAAATGTCCTGCTTTCGATATACATCTTGCATTTATCTAATAACATAGAGCTTCTGCCGCCTTTTACATGATACAAAAATAATTATTATTTATCTTAATACTCAAGGCAAGTTACTTTAAATGTGTAACATAATACGATTATTTTATCACATCTTTGTAATTTCTCATTCAATGTCTTGTGCAAACAAAAGTAATGTTATGCTTAGAATGTATCAATTTTTCTTCTTGAATATAACACAAAGGCTCAGGCAAAATATCCGAATTGAAAAAAGATTTCGTTGCTTGATTCATTTAATTTTTATCAGTTAAATAAAAGCTTAAAAAATATATTAAATTATAAACTTCAAGAAGCATGAAATTAATAACATGGCACATTAAAAATATGTATATAATTAAATGTTATTTTGTTATGCTTCTAGCACAAATAATATTATTATTATTACACTATATTACAATATAAACTTGTTCAGAACAGAAAACAATATTTCTTTTATGGAGTTTGTATTAAAAATTACCATCTAAACTATATTAAATCAAGAGTTGTATTATGTAAAATTTTTTGTTGAGGATGTACTCGCACTGTTGGGCATTTTCCTCCTATTTTTTAGCTACATAGTGGACCTTTTATACATACTTTTCTAATATACCATATGTAATAGCCCTTAATATATAGCTGAATGCCTTTTTAGCGTCCTTACTTGGGGAAATAAATTATTATCATTTCTCTGCTCTATTTGATAATAGAAAGTGTAGTGTAAAGTTTTACCTTCACCTTTTATGCTACTAATTTCAACTGATATTCTGTGTTTACAGCTACAATACCTTTAAAGTAATAGATGTTTAGCAAAATAAATCAATATTTTCTTTGAAATTAGCAGCAGAAACTACTGATAACGGTTACCGTGCGGTCGATATCATAAACTCGATAGTGTCAATGGTTGACATACCATTGGTTGTTACCGAATCACTATCAAACCCGTGATGATGATGTAGTATAGCGGGATGATGAGCTTGCGCTAGTACAGTCAAGCTTAAGTCAATGGGAGATTTAGTTTTATTATCATAACTTTTGACCTAATCAACATAGCTTTGATCTGTTTTTTATTTTAGACACCTATTAACGAGTTCTACATCTATGCCACTTTTCATGCAGATCGACTGAGCAGTTTTTATGTGATGTAGCGACATAAAATTGATTCCCAAATGGTTAAGAATATAATAATTATTATTGTGTTACTTTGTTGTTATCTATTGCTCAAACTCAGGCTATACATTTTGTCATTTTTGTGACAAAGATTGATTTTTTTGGACATTATTAATAATGTCTGATTGATCACAATGATTAAGGGGTGTTGGATTCCGCCACTTAAAAGCTTGATAATGTATTTATTTATTTTATTTATTTATTTATTAGCAGGTGTAATTCAGTTACAGATATTATGACATAGTCAAACAAGATCACAAATCAACATAGGAACCCTTATACCCCGTTCATAAGATTGGGTTACTCAGTCCACCCGCTCTATGTCCAGGATAAAGGGCAACCAGTTTCCCGATTAACTCAAAACAATTATAATATCTCCGCGGACCCGTGCGCGGTCCTGCGAGTTTGTCTACTTATATTATTATCAATATATGTATGTTTATCAATAGTAATTTTTATAAACTTATAATTTCATTTTTATTCTTATCAAAGAATTGTAATACAACATAAGTACATTACAGCAGCTCTAAATAATCGTAAACAGTTTTAATGGTATATAAATAAACCAATGTTTACTATGGGTGGCAAATTCGTATAGCTAATATTGGCTCATATACCTACACTTTATTTTGTTAAAAATTTATGGTAATGTAACTTGTATATAAAACAAATATATTAGTTTTTTTTTACTTTAGACTTTTTTCAACTAAAGAAATACTTTATATTTTTGTTCCTCTCTCTGGTACAACGTTGCTGAGAGGTACACGTTGTTGAGTTCCGCCATTCAAGACCGAAAATATCTCGAAAATTGGACGGAAAGAGGGAAACGAGAGTGTTTTCACATTGGGGTCCATGCATTTTTTTACTTAATAAACAATCAACTGATCTTTTTTTAACCCACAAAGGCCATCTTTTAACTTTAATCTTTAAAATTAAACTTAGCCAATCTTCAATGAACTAATAAATCTCTCCAAGCTTTTTGACCTCGATAAGTCACTTGTTGTCACATAAATTAAAGCCACTGAACGGTTTTCGTATCACTCCTCAGTCTTTGAAGTAGAAAGCCATGATAAATGAATTGGTTTTCCACATTTTCAAATTTCTTTTCAATTTTTTTTACGTACATGTGAATCCACATTTGTATGATGTACCTACACGGGAACATCTTCTATATATTAATGAAGCATTGTACGCATATTAATTATTACAAACTATTTTTAAAATCTTTCAACCGTTATACACTTAGGGAAGAAAAAATACAATATAAAAATTAAGAGAAAGGAAGCGCGCCTTTTGGAGATCGTACCTCCTGTACGGTTTGACCAAAAACTGTTTCAAAAATCATCAGTTGTCAGGAGAAAATGCTTTATATAATAGATATTTAATAATATGTCTGACGTCTTTAACAACACTCAAGAAAGAAAAATATTTCTTTAGAAAACATATAATACAAGGTGTCATTATAATATATGCAGGTCAAAAACTGTGTACACTTTCGTTAATGTAGTACATCGGTGCAAACAATGTTTCTTAATTTGCATTTAATGTGCTTAAATGCAAATTAAAAATAAAATGACGACTCTGAGTGATGCTTTAAGTATAACAACCATAATAATATATATTTTTGTTTACAGATGGACAGTGCATATGGAAGGAGTGCCCGGCACTCTTTACGAAGGTGAAAAGTTTGTGTTGCAGTTTAAATTTACAAATAAATATCCCTTCGACTCGCCTGAGGTAAGTTTTATTATATTTCTATAATTTTAATTTTTGTTGTTATATTTAAACTATTGGCTTTTTCTTGGGGTTTTGCCCGCGTGGTCATATGAAAGTGAACTTTGGAACTTAAGAGTTGTGCTTAATTTGACATTTTTTAATTGCGTGGAGATAATTATGACCGCAAATACTGTGGGCAGAAAATTAAGATAACCGGGAATTACAAAAACGTGTTAAACGTTACCTATAGCAATATGTGTAATGTCCAAGCAAAGGAATATAACAATTAGCCAATTTTGTATGGTTATCTGTGTAATGGGTCATCTTTATGTAGTCTGTGTCGATAACTAAATAAGATTTCTATGTTATTCCCACATGCCTAGGGATATCAATAGGGATGTGTCCGTGTCTGCCGTGCCTACATTGCTACGAGCGGGATACAGCGTAAAGCTGATAATAACGATTCATCCGACCTGGGGACGAAAGCCACAATCGTCGCGCTAATTGCTGTAGTTTCACTGCCCTACTATACATATTAATCATTTTACTAATTTATTCTGTTAATTTAGTCGAGGCCTAGCTAGTTTCCTCTGAATTATTAAGACAAAACTGGATTGTTCTCGTCTAAACTGATACATGCCTACACACACTACACAAAATATACCGTCATATTCTAGGATAAACTAGCTTCTAGGCTTTTAGGCCAGTAACACAGACTTAAAAATTAGAGCTGCGCAAACTCTCAATTTTGTTCGGTTCTTCGATTACATAAATTATATAATAATATAAATTATGCCACCAGCGTGACTTAATATTAGGTTCCCATGTTCCCTCTGCCCCTTCCCTATACGTGAAGCTAAAAACAGCATTCCAGCCCGACATTTAAGCAGTTACTTGTCTGCTCTTCTAGTAAATGTTCAATTATTTCAACTACCCATCCACAAACCCACCCATCTACAAATTTAGTAGAATCTTGAAATAAAGTTTTAATGCCATATAAGCCCCCGTATATCGCACCATGTTACGGTTATGTCATGTTATTATATATTGCACTTCGTAGTTTAGGCGCAGGTGCGGTTACTCGAACTGTGAGTGCTTGTAAACTTTCATACATGTTAAACATAACATGTACTCTCAGAGAGTTGGTGTGAAAGTAGTTTTATAATTAATTAATTAGTAATTTGTTGATTTTCAATTAGCTTGACTTATTTTTAAATATTTTTATTTAGCTTCACGTTGTATCCCGTTTATAGCAATGTAGGCAGGCGGAGAGAAATTAGTCTAACGGTGATCCGTTTCCCACGAACCACTGAATTTTTGAGAGTTAAGAGTGTAGAGTGGCGGAAGTTAACGCCGCTTTGTATTGTAACCAGAGTAAAAAACGAAAATATTAAAGAATTTATTTCCCCGCGTGGGAATCGAATCCACAACCGTGACGTTTACAGTCACACTGTGCCATTATATATCTTTATAGTATGAAAGTTATAAACTCGATGTTTTTACAATATGTTAAGAGCCGAGATTTATTTAGTGCTAAGTTACATGGATATAATATGTATGTACATAATTGATGTTAATGTGTAAGGAAGTCGTGTGACTGTTACGTGTGACTTTACATGAACCTAATTATAGATTGTGTATCACTCAAATCAACACAAACAAGACATTTGTAAACACGCAGCTTGTTCTTCTTATTTACTTTAAATTAAAAAAATAAAATATATTGTTGAAGTTGGGACTGCACTTAGGTAACATATTAAACGATTTCAATATGTTACCTAAGGTGGTTATGTGAAAGCAATTACGCTGCACTAGTTTACGTCACACTTTTATCCTGCTACCGCTGTTTCGCACTCAACAAGCGTTAAGTAGCGATACGGTGATATATCCTGACAATCTTGGTAACATAATAATTGGAAATGTAAATTAATTAATTTGGGGGTTGTTGGGATTAATGCAGTTATATTTGATATTGTATATATTAAAATGAACATTTCCTATAGAACTAATATTATTTAATTAAAAATATAAGAATACTTTTAATTCTTAGTACCTATATGAAAGTTAAGAACTATTAAAATTTAGATGTATTTATTCTTATCTGTTGAGTATGTTAAGATAAATAAATCAGTTTCACGTTGTATCCCGCACACAGCAGGGTAGACAGAGGGAACCTAGTGTTAAAACACTCCGTTCCCCACTTTCTGCCAAATTCTGGAGGCATTGTATGTTGAGTGGCAGAACTGATGATATTATACATATAAACCTCATTCTTGAATAAATTGATCTCCTTAAAATCCTATCTTGGAAGTTGGATCAAACTGCACACAGTGTGGAAATTTGATTAAAATCGGTTCAGTGATATATGTATAATAAATTATGTTCTTAAAAAAAACTGAGACCCACACTACTTATGTAAAAATCCATGAGATTTCCTTCATAATTTATAACTAAATGACATTCATAGAAACTGTTTTTTATAATTTATTCGAAATTTTGTAGACTTACGAATGTTTAGTAACAACGAAGAGCATAACAAAACGTATGAGTAACGTAGTTGCACTTACATAATTGTTTATGACGTCATTTCTTAATCCACCTACTCATATTGCTTAATGCAACACTGACAGAATTATTTTTAGATTTGATCTCTGGGCTTGCGAGAAGATGCTATTATATTCTCTGCCTTTCTCGCGTCATAGGAAGATATAAAATTATTTTGGATTATCCGTTACGGATTGTTGACAAATTTTTAGAATTCACCCCCTCAACTGTAAGTAAATAACCATATGTAGTAAATATTCATATAATTCAAGCGGGCGAAGCCGCTCAGGTCGACACGTCTAATAATAGGTTCCTTCGCTGATTAACCTTATTTAGTATTCAAAGCGCTTCGTTATATAGAAAATTGTTGAACTTAGAATTTAGTTTAGATTTTATTTATTTATTATTTAGGGTTCCGTACTTTTTAAGGAAAAAAGAACCTACCTATACATTTGTGGTGAAATCCTAAAAAAATATATTTATTTTAGGAAATAGCTCGAGACCTCTAATTTTTGTACGGAACCCTCGATGGACATGGTGTATTAAGTTGCACTACCCTACGGAAGAATATTTTCCACTCTAGTGTTTTTTTATAAATCGTTACGTAAAGACATATTACATATCTTCCTGCTATTTAATTTTCTATCTACCTTTAAAGGAGTTACGTCTGATCACAGTCATGAGTACCGCATTGACCTAATAGACGATCTCACCTCATTAACCTCTCGAAATTACATGTTACAAGATTACCTTCGGAGAAGATTAAATGAACTATAGGTTTTATTTATAAAGTTCTGTCCAAATAGCTACTGACTTATTTATTATATCTTGTTTATGTTATTTTTCTTATTTCTATAGTATGGTGAACAAAATAAAAATTTACTTTATCAATCCGTATTTTCGTAAAAATATTACATTTTGGTACATTAGATTGTGTGAAAATAGTGACATTTTGACATAAAAAAATGGTTTAAATTACGTTTCTCTTTAAAAATTACACAAAATGAGTACGAATGTATGTAATTGCATAATTTGAATGTGTAGTCATTTTTATTCTGCTTTACGTTTTATCCTTCATAGAAAGGTATTATGACTTAAGACAGTTCGTTCCTCCTTCTCTACGGACAACGTATAAAGTGGTGAAACTGTAATTTTGGCAATGTAAATATTTCAGCTCCCGAATGGGCATCGAACCTACAACCATCGCGTTCGAAGCAAAACGCCACAGAACTATTCATCGATAATAGTAAAAATTTAATTAAAACACCTCAGTTATTCTAATCCATTCGTGGCCGTGACCGAGTCACCGTTTAATACGATAAGCGTATAAAATAATAATGTAAATTTTTAGTACCTACAATATTATTATAATCAAATGAGTTTTATAAATTTTTACATTTATATACATTATTATGTATTATGTACGTCCGCTTAGAAACCTGGTCTTTGATTGGTATTTTTTTTTATTGTTAAAATAATTTTGATAACCACTCTGTCACAGCGTTATAATACAGTAAACTGTATAATGTGATATTTATTTTATTATTTGTGGAGGTTTTATCATTTTGTAACTGGTTGGTTATAAAAGAATGAAAATATATTTAAATATAAACACACCTCACGACTGTTAAATTTAATTTAATTTTAATTAAATGACACTAAGTGGCAATTGTTATGCATAGCATTTTAGTGTCAATATAGTATTTTTTCTCCACTTTACTAAACCAACGTCGAAGTTTTCCTTACCCGCGTGTAACCAACCACACAGTTGGGAAAGGAAGTGTCGTGCCGTCTGCCTACACTGCCTGCCATGTGCCAGCGTCAGTCAGCGTGAAGAAAAAAATATATATTATATTATTTTAATAATGGTCAGGACATACTATAACATAATCTATCTATGATTATGTTATGGTATGTCATACGGTGTTCTTAATAATAATGACGCGATGTGCGATAAGTCGCACATAAGTGTAATTAACGCTCATGCGCTAAACGATTTCAAGGCTTCAGGAGAATGTTTATGTAACTGTTATTTATTTTTATATCGCATATTTTCATATTAAATTTAAGTTATCTTAGTAAATTACTATCACTCATTTAGTAAGTACCTACTAGGTGCCGATACCTACATAGCTGTACCTAGTAGTATAAAGATTTGGATTTCTGGATTTTGTTGGTCTAAAAAAATTATATTTATTTTTCTTGTCGAATATTTACAGATATGTTGTAAAACCTAGTATATAATATACATTAATTATATTTGGCTCACCTATACTTTTTTACCAAGAATGCTTTTCATTTGCAAAAGCGTGTTCTAATAGGAAGACAAGCAACTGAAAATAAATTAATAATATTATATTATCTATTACTAAAAGAGAAAAATTTTAATATATTATGTAATATATTAAAATTTTCTAATAAATAAATAATGTGACGGAAAGTAAATTTAGTTAGTGTTGGTGATAATAGCATTTTAACTTAAAATAGCTATCTAAGCTATCGTTCGTATCTGATATTTGGATTATTCAAGATACCTACTAAATAGATTTTTTTTGGGTTCCTTACGGAAAATGTAAAACGGTAAAACAAAAATGTAAAACAAAATAAAATTATGCTTATAACAGCTTTTTTGCCGTTATTATAGACGTTATATAATAATTATACGGACATTGTCTTACTTGCACTTGGCAGATTTTTGAATACCATCTGACGTATTTTACGCACTAGGTATACGTATTTTCTTGCTATAAATTTACATAATTTCGGTTAATGTTTTGTGTATATAATCGATAGTTATCTCAGATAATACTGATATTATATCTGACAGTGGTTTTATTATTCAAGTACTGGCTTGATAATGATCTTAATTCAAGTCCATCTATTCAAGCTTTAGCGAGATCTAGCAAATGGTACTAAATTTGCAACATTCATATGGATTTGAGGCCGTCGTGGCTCTGTAGTACAACAACTCGACTTGTTCATGACAGTAGTGATTTTGAATTCCACTCACGAAAATTATTTAATTTAGTTTACAATTGCCCCGAGTTAAGCGAGGAGTTGAGTTTCACAACTCAACATGCAATATCTCTAAATTTTGGCGGAAAATGGAGAGCGGGATATATTTACATTAGTTTCCGTTCTCCTATCCTATGCGTTTAAAAAGTGTATAGATAGATATTAAAAATTAAAAGGGCTTTCGATGAAACTCTTGATAAACTTCTCCGCATTTTGTAAAAAGGTACAGAACAATAAGAGAATAATAATAAATCACTTGGTTTTCCCTACTTTTCGTTTTTGTTATCATAACGACGGCATTTCTTTGTCTTAAGTCAACTCAACTCAACTCTCAACTTTCTAGTTAATATACCCTAATTAATGTACCCTATAATTAATTTTGTTTTTCTTTATAGTAAGAGGCTATAATTTTTAAGGATTTCACCACAAATGTATAGTTTAAAATTTTTTTTCCTGAAATAAACTACCTGTATATAGAGATATATGGATTGAATTTCAACTCGATATCTCTAAGCATTCTCGAAATAAAAACTCTTGACAGACAAACGGACAACAAAGTGAAGATCACTGTAAGGGTTCCTTTTTCCCTTATAAGGTACGGAAACCGAAAAATGATTGTTGTTTTTTAATGAAATATGAAAAAATACAGAAAGTATTCTTTCTAACTGCTACTGCTACTTTATTTAAAACGCTCCCGCACTTAGGAGGGTAGGCAAAGTGAACCTAATTCGTTCTCCACTTTCCGCCTGATTCTGAAGGCATTGAATGGCGATCGCCGCTCTTTACTCTGGTACCAGAGTGAGGTAATAAAAATATAAAATATTTCATTTCCCCGAGTAGGAATTGAACTCACAACCTATCGCGTGTACAGTTGCACGCTTGTGTCCCTGCGCCACGACTGGCCTCAACAATAATAGCTGCTTAAACTGAATTCAATTAATAAAAAAATTAACAATGTAATTTGTTCAACTACATAATTAATTTATAATCGAGGCCATCGTGACACAAGCGACACATCGTCGTCGTATTATTTATAATTTATAATTTTATTATTTATTTTTTCGCTATGGTTAAAGACAAAGACGCGAACGGAGTGTCTTAGAACTAAGATTTCTATCGCTCTATATTGGTTTTATTATAAAAAATTTTTTCATTGTGTTAGATAAGAGGAGACCTTGGAAAACGTAAACGTTAAGGCTTCTTGGCTGCATTGTGTTTTTAATTACATTACTTACTTGACTTAAATTATTTTTACATTATAGATTCATATATATAATAAGTAAGAACATATATAACACCTTGACAGTTGTATGTAAATTTTCAAAAGATTATAAATAGTTTTATGCCGTCGTGGCGCAGGGGCGCAGTGTGTAAACTAACTACAAACTCGACGTTTGTGGGTTTGACGTCCACTCGGGGAATGAATTATTAAACACTAGTTACGAATACGCGGCTTCCCCCGCTTAATCTGTTTGCAGTTTGCTTCATCGTTATATTACAATCAAATTATACAAAATCTTTTCATAAAATGTTTATTATATTTTATTTTCATTTTACAAAAAAAATGGAATTTTTATATGGGTACAAACACCGTCATGCTAAAGTTTTGTACGTCCAGTTGTTTTGGCTGCGTTTGCCTGTCAGTCACTCGGTAATTGAAAAGTTTCCAGTGTCTACTTTTACCTTAGGTTTCGCTAACTTGGACTTAATTTTTAAAAGAGTAGATTGACTAGTAACATTTTCTTTACGCTGTGACTAGAGGTTAGAGGAATCATTAACCTTAACGAAGAAATGAAAATATGAAATATTTCATTTCCTCAAGTGGTAATCGAACCCGAGACCTGTTGCGTTTACATTCGCTCTTGTGCCCCTGCACCACGTTTGACCTCTACGTTATTGATATAAATTATTATAATTTGTAATTTGATTATACATATTAAAAGTAAAAAGCTACTTCATATGTTTTGTTAATTAATTTTGCACCTATGCGTGACAACTATGACAGTTTCCTCGAAAACTTTATTAAGTCTGTCAGTAACGTATTAATTAATTTGAATTTATAGCATTCATCATCTTATTTCATCACATAATGTTATTACAATCTATTTGTTTGTTTTGCCAATTTTTTATAGCTTGATGCTTATTCTAGTATAATATATAACAACTTGCAAGTTAGGCAGAGGGAAACTACTGCTAATCTATTTTCCACTTTCCGGAATCCAACACCGAGCTTTGTCATCTCCCAGGTCGAATTAATAAAAAAAAAATTATACTCTTGTGTAAAAATCGAATTCACAACCGTCGTGTTTACAATAAGATGGTGCTCCTCTACTGTATTACATATTTACATGATTAAAATGTTTTTTTCGTTGCACACAGGTAACGTTCATAGGTAACCACATACCGGTGCACCCGCACGTATACTCCAACGGGCACATCTGCCTCTCAATACTGACGGACGACTGGTCGCCCGCTCTCTCCGTCCAGTCCGTCTGTCTGTCTATAGTGTCCATGCTCAGTAGCTGTAAAGAGAAGGTAGGTCAATGTGTTTTACTGCCTTCTGAGCTTTACGTATTATTTTTTTTAGGGTAAGCAGGCGGAACCCAGTGTTACTCCATTCCCATAATGACACTCTTCAGTTTTCGCCGAATTCTCGAGGAATTGTTGCGTTTACAAATCGCACGTTTGTGCCCGTGTGTGTGTATGTGTGTGCGTGTGCGAGTGCGTGCGTGAGTGAGTGAGTAAGTGCATGCGTGCGTGCGAGCGAGCGAGCGTGCGTGTGTATGAATCTATGGGACGAAACTAAAACATAACTTATATAGTTACAAACTATTATATTATACTATAATGTAATATGTTTTGTACTACCATATATCAACAGACATAAACAACTGAGTGTTATAATTTTTGGCATCATCAATCATCCTACTTCTCGTAGTCACACTTTGTGCCCCCGAGCCACTGTGCGACTGGCCCCTACATGTTTTATTGCAATAAATAAAAAAAATTAAAACATTATCTTGTCTATATTTCAGAAACGACCGCCAGATAATGCATTTTATGTTAAAACATGCAATAAAAATCCTAAAAAAACGAAATGGTGGTATCACGGTATGTATTACTAATGTTTATTCTAACATCGATATGATATATCTTACCTGATATATGGTTAGAAATAGTTATGCTTACATTAATTTTGTATATTAGTCAAGTGACAACTACAGAAATATTTTGAAAGAATATATATATGTTATAATAAATTTAATACTTAGAAATTGCAGAATTCATCTTACATCCTAGAAGCTATGGGTCGCACTCATACAATAGCTTTACGCTGTATTTTGTATATAGCAGAAATTTAAAACGATACTATTAATATTAATTTATTTTTATTCCAGATGATTCTGTCTAACACATCGCGACTGTATCGAGCACGGACGATAAATCTGATTTGTGATAAGTGTTATATCGATATCGATACATTGTAACATGTATATACGAGAGTGAGTGCCGGCTTGGACAATGGTGCGAAATTGTGTGTTATCTGCGCTAAAGTGCTACTCCGATGTCGTATGTTATCTGTGCTACGTTATCCGTCAAGTGTCACTTAACTATCAAATACCAGTTGTCATTTACCTGTTCATTGTTGGCGGGTAATAATTTTTGTGTTTCGACTGATTTGCAAAAAAGTTGAAATATAATATGTCAATAGATTGGCTGATAAATTTGTGTAAGTTTATATCATTTATACATCTAATATATATATAATTTTCTTTTACATTGAATTTCTAGCTATTAGGTAGTAAATACAAATGATCGTTTGATTAGATTTTATTTTTAAAACTATAGCTATGATACGTAAATTTTTAGTTTATGGTTCAAAATTTTTTTTATGTAACTACCCTATTTTTTTTGATGTGCTAGCTAAAAAAACAAAACAGCAAAAAGTTCACTATTATTAATTGTCTACAAACTTAATGCTCTGTCGAATGAGATTTAAATGTGTACTTTTAATATTTCCAAATGTTTTTTGTATGTAATAGATAATCTATATATGTATATTATATTGATATAATATTAAAAATGGCTGATGTCTTTAAATTTATTGATACTGTGAATGACATGAAATTAAGCTATTGAATTATAATCTCGTTATAATTACCATAACATTCTTAGTATATATATAATATTTTTAAAATATTTTGTTTTTCTATATTATTTTTTAATGTGTAATTCAATACAATATAATCTGTATATATATAAAAGGAGATGTTCCCACTGACTGACAAGAAGCACGCACAGCCTTAACTGCTGTGCGTAGAAATGTGAAATTTGGACCTACGTTTACTTTTATAATGTAACCCCCACTAAGATGGGATTTTGACAAATTTTAATGACGCACGCACAGCCGTAACTGCTGTGCGTTGACACATGATATTTGAATCTATGTTTACTTTAATAATGTAATCCACACTAAGATGGGCTTTTGACAAATTTTAACTCTAAAGGAGTGTATTTTTTTCTTTCAAATATTTCAATTTACATGTTATGAATAAACTGAGTCTTGTCTATGGAAGCATTATCTATGATGATAAATAACTTAATTTACAGGACATTATATTGTGTTTGTGATTCAATCCAAACTAGGGAAGGGAATTAATTATTTGCATTTCTCAACTCTGACAGAAAAGTGGTGTTGAGTTCTGTCATTCACCATGCAATATATGGAATTCAAGTGGATAGGAAAAAAATTGAGTATCTATATTAGACACTGGATTCTCTATGCTTACCCTGCTTTATATGAGATAAACGATGAATTTATCTAAAAGTCACCATCAATATATTTGCTATTAAAATGTACATACATTTTTAAAAATATTTTTTAATTGAATTAAAATGTTAATGTCCTGCTATGTTTAATTTTTTATATGAAGTTTCAGTTCATAAATAATATTGTTTAAATCCATTTTGATTGTACCTGTCAATATTTTTTTTATGATTCATTTCCTTTGAATCCATTGATTTAGAGAAAGAAGTCTTTCCCATAAATAACCTAATAAGTATTATATTCTGCTATTACTGGCCATCTATAAATTACGATACACGTTTTATAGAAACTTGACTTCTCGTCCTTCCTTATCCACTTAGTGGAAGTCACATATTTTGCAATTTTACACCTAGAAATTATCAAATTAAAACAACACTGAAAGACTACGTGTGACGTAATTTATAGAGGGACCTTTAGGTGCATTTCGTGGCGATAACTCCTACAGTAAATTGTGATACTATGTACCTTCAGTGTAAATGTTATATTTTTAAATATACATAACAATAATTACATATACAAAAAATGATGTATGTATGTCTGTTGCTTAGTAATTTAATTTTAAAAAATTCTTATGTATGCAATTATAATGAACATACTATGGCAATATTCTGAAATGTACTGTCAATTAAACATTGTAATGCTTAAAGAGATATAAAATGCCAATATACAATTTTTGTGCTTTTAAATCATCTAAGTTATTTAATATTAGAATAAATAATATGAAACTTATGTTTTTTTATTATGTTTTTTTTACCTTATAAGATATGATGAGACATTAAATGGCAGTGAATTCAAAATTCACTTTTCCACCTTTACCTGTGGCTTCGTCTGCATGATCGAAAGGAAATTATTGAAACAAATTTCACATTCTAAGAGCCCGGTTACCTTTACCGCAGTTACAGCGGTTATCATTAAAAATAATGATTAACGTGATGATTCCTCGACAAGTAGGCTGCTACACATAAAAAAACTAGATAACTAAATAAATGAGAATATCCCTAGGGGGTAAAGGGATTTAATTTCTTCTCACTTCAGGAATTACTGAAAATACTAAGCAGTACAAATTATTACGACAAATCCACTTTATCTTAAAAATTGATTTATTCTGAATTAGATTGACATCATATTTATAGAAATAAATTTGAAATATTGTATTGCTTTTGGTCTAATTAACCCTTAAACCAGTCCACCCTATAGGTATAATAATTATAATTTATATATGTAATATATACATATCTGATTGGCTCAGCGACATTTTTCCTAGATGTAAGTTGGTGATTGCAAATTATGCTATTTATTTATGACCTCCAGAAATAGGCCTATTAAAAAGTGAAATATGGTAACACTAAGGCTGTACAATTTCTACAATAAATTAATAACAGAAAACACCATAATAGTTTATGGCGTCTTATAAAATAATTGCTTAACTCTTTAATTTGGGAATTTATTGTGAAATAATTTAAAAAGTTTAAAAATATTGTGAATTTATTAATTAATAATTACTATATTATTTGTGTATTTTTGTGTACATTGCACTGGTGTGTCGGCGCGACCAGGTAAGACCAAAATCCTACCAAAACCTGTTTAAGTCTTATTTAATCTCCACCTGAATGTGAAATTATACCAAACTAGTTTTTTTTTAAGTTATTGTGGTGACTTCTAACTTCAACCTGTTGATTTGTAGCTCAACTTTGTAATAGATATAATAATGAAAGACATTGATAACAGAAGACGATTTTATATTTATTTTTATTTACAATTTTTAAACTATTCATAAAAGTTACAGTAAATTTATCGCCGTATGTGTATGTTCACACGTAATTGTTAAGAAAAATAAATTACGGCTAAAACATCGTATTATTATGCATATCAAAAATGTCACAGGGATTAAAAAATTATGAATATAATAAAGCGATTCGACTAAAATCAGTCTAAAATATTTGAAATATATATACAACCTAGTTGCTCATTTTTAAATGTCTTCAATGATTTTTTGTTGTTTTTACACAACAAAAATCATTAAATATTTAAAAAATATGAAAAATACATTAATAGGAAGACAATAATACAAATATAATATTTTTAAAACAATTATAATGCATACAATATTTTTTATTTATATCCGATTGAATCGAATTCCATTGTGTTAAAAATTATGGTCAAAAAAATTAATTTTCTGAAATTAAAATACTTTAATAAATGAAATTAACATAAATTTTCAATGTGGCATATTCTTTTTAACGTGACAACATTTTGTTTCACACAATCAATAAAAAAAATGAAATGTTCATTCAAAATAAATAAAAAATAAAATATTTTCATTTAAAAATCTTATATTTTTTATCGTTTTATTATTTACATTTTAAAAATCATAAACATGCTATATTTTATTGTGTAAACTGTAACATCATTCATAGTAATTTTTTTAAAATCCACATATAACAGAGTAGCCAGAGAACCTAATGTGAAGAATTATAGGATACTTCCCAATTCTCATTCTGATGTTCGTATTTGAAATGTTGCAAGTATTGGCGGGGTTGTGTTGAATAACTTAAACAAATTATTTTCGACTGTAACGACAAAGAGCCAACCCACAACCACATTCAGGTGCAAGAAGTACACATTAGAAAAATTACATTACATTAAAACTCAAATCAAAAGTCAAAATCGTTAAAAAATACTACCTATTTTCTATTATTACATTTTTTATTAATAAATAAGAAAAAATATGAGATTTAAATAATTTCATTATAAAGAAAAAAACACGAAAATTCCACAACAAAATAAATCATATATAATAAAAACAAGAAAATACATAAAAAAATAATAATTTATACACTTATTGCGCAACCTTATACAAATTATACAAAACAACTCCAATTATACCCTTAAGTATTAGACAAAGATTTGGGCAGCTTACTTAAATAATAATCATGATCATACCTCGTAACAAGAATACCGTCTAACACTTTCACATTACCGTTTGTTGAATAATCAATATTTTCTCCCTTCAAAGTGGTCATTTTACCATTAATTGATTTAATGATGGCGTTTCCCGCGCATAAATCCCATTTCTTAATGGCTGTAGCATGTATATACACGTCAAATGTCCCATTAACTACTCCCATTACTTTATCTCCTGCACCTGCAGCTAAAGTTATTGCTGTTTTTGGTCCGAAAGAATCTTTTGCTAACTCCGCCACTTTGCCAGGATGAGATCTTGAAATAGCCACTCTGGGATGTTCTTTGTTTTCTTCTTTCTGTAATAGAAGAAAAGTTTGATATTATAACATTTTTTAATAAATGGTTTTACTGAAAGTGATACAAAATTTCATACTGTTAATAACATGTATACTACATAGTGTATATTATTAAAAACTATTAGTCTGGTTATTTTGATGTGAATAATAAATAAAATATGTCTAATCATTAAAATTATGAAATATCCTAATAAGCTTATTGATGAAGAAAATATTTTATTAAGAAACTATTAAGAATAAAGTTACTTTTTTTAATATTTTAATAAATTTACAGTGCGAGTGGGTATATAAAGGTAGTTGCAAGGTGAGGCGCTAAGAGCAGTGCCTGGTGCCTCCTTTTAACACCAACATTGAATTGGAAATTATCATAATTAGTATGATTAAAGCTGCCTTTAAAATAAAAGAGAATTAAACTTAGAAATCATTTTAGAATTAAACTGATCTCAGACTATACTTATTCAAAGCTTATACAATTGTTCTAAAAGTGCATAGGAACATCCTATATATGAAAATATGTATTCATGTATATTTTACTATAGATTTTTTATTTAATATTTTTTTGTTTTACAGTTACACATTATGTCTATCACATTGGTTTACTCAATAAATGTGAATTTTTATATATAAAGTATATATATATATATATAATCAAATTTATTTTAGGCTAGACAGAGCACAAGAGCCCAAGTTACACCACATAAGAAAATTAAGTATTGAATATATTTATATCCTCGTTCTGGTAAAGAGAAAAGAGCCTTCAGAAGCTACAGAAAGTGGGTAACTGGGATGGTATCTTAATAGTAGGTTCCCAGGTTTCCCTCTGCCTACCCTGCTATATGTGGTATGAAGCCAAAAATATAAATCACATACATTCTACTTGTCAGAGGTCTCTCTCACCACATGTAGTAGTTTACAACAAAACATGTGATAACTTTCCTTTATTAATGGGCCATTGAACACAAAAAGAAATATCAAATTGACTATTACTTCCTACAATTACATATTAGTATAGATATACTTACATGTTGCACAGCTGGTATATTGTTAGAAGTTTTCTTAGTGTCCCAGCCCCAGAATGTTTGTGATGGGAATGGATAGTGTATGGCGCCTACTATAGGTACTCCATTTATTGCTACACATACCATAGTGGTTACATATTGATATAAGCCCTCTGAAAAGATATGAAAATATAAAAACATTAATAAAATTATAAAAATCACATTTTATTCTTATGTTATGACATGTTAAATTTTTTTACATAAGTATCTGTCAATGAAAAAATATTTATTTCATACTGATAATTTGTTATATGTAAACAAGAATCTTTGTTTCAATGACCATTAAATTTTATATGAAAACATATTTATTACAGATTTGCATATTTAAGTTGTAAAATATTTATTTTGGTATTGTCAGTCAGTACTCTTTAAATCCTAATTTAAAACTTAATACAACAGAAACAACTGACAAACTAACAGAAATAAATTGTAGCTGCTCCTGTTACCTGTATATTCCTGTGTAGCATCTAAAGGATCAATCCAAACCGTCACATCCTTAACGAATACATGTTCATCATTCAAATAATCTATTATCCTATGATCTGTTGGAGTTGCTTCTACATCAAAAGGTCTTTGATCCTGACAGCTAGGGTCATCCTTTGAATGCTCTTCTGATATTATATTTAACTTAGGGAACGTATTTTTAAGACCGTAATACATTGCACAGTGAGAAGCGTAGTCGGCATCAGTCACTGGGTCGTTAGCGCCTTCCAATGTCTTACCTTTACTTTTAATATTTAATTCATGATTTTTCCCCTCACTCACTTTCTTGCCGCCACTCTCTGCTGCATATATAGCCGCTTTGAGCAATGATTTTATATTTATTAAGTCATTTTTATCCGCAGGGTATCCTGGATCACCAGAGCGCCAATATATTATAAGAAATAAAATGAATATTAAAGTAAAACAAGCGAATTTATTGATCC